>JAVYIG010014793.1:0-39456 GCA_035222895.1 Strongylocentrotus droebachiensis | reverse complement strand
GTGCCCTATATAGTACCAATCCCACTCCTTCTTCTACAGCCATGTGAATTCCCATTCATTTTCCGAGTATGTACATAAAATACAGCAGCGTGTTCGAATGAAATAATCTAAACTGGTGATGTTAACTATTGTTTTGGCCCGCCCCCGCCCCCCCCCCCCCCCCCCCCCCCTCTACAACGTTTCTCTTCAATATCGGAACAATTAAATGAATTTCCTAGATCAATGGAGGAAGGGCAACGGTGGCGAATATAATTTGCAGAACATATTACAATAAACCAACGAATATATAATTTGTATACTAAAGATGCCAGAATAAAAGACACTGCGTAAGTTATGAAGAAGAATGAGATAATGAGAGAACGTTGGAGCTGCCCTCTTTTTCTTTATTTCCTTCTTTTTTTTCTTCTTTTTTTTTCGAAGGGAAGACAGCCATGGGGAAGTTTGATAGCGCTATGTACTATTCATTCTTTCATTTTCTTATAGTATATAGGCAACAAGTCTAATTTGCTATATTTTTTGTTTTCATAGGTTTTTATTCATTTCTCTCATAAAGAAAATTTCACATAATATATAACTTTTTATACAAAAATAAACAAATAATCTTCAACTTTGCGAGCGAACAATTACCGTACTTATAAAGTTACAAATAAATTGTTCATAAAAAAATATATTTGCAGATGAAGTTACACATTTACCGAAGAAAAAATATTCACATAAACAGAATTTTAGTTTCACATTTTAAACAAATCACACCGTTATTGTTTTAAACAATTTTATTTCGTCATTCAGCTTGCATATAGATTTCCAATTTTTTTTTTCTTTTCCACAATAATTTCTCAAATTTCCTTCAAAGAGAGAGAAAAAAAAGGGTATATAATGATAAAAAGTAGGAAAAAGATATTATGATAAAAGAACAAAAAGAAAGAGAACACCTACTTGCCTCCCCCCCCCCCCCCCCCCCCTCCTCCCCTTACAGCAGTAAAACACCCGATAACAAGGACGACAAAAAACAAAACAAAACAAAACAAACAAAAACAAAAATGTATAGGAGACTGCAACTTTAAAACCGTCCCGACGCGTCGGTCCCCTAGCCTAATTGCTCACTAAATACAAGCAAGCATGCTTCTTTAATCGCAGACGGATACAAAACGATCGTTAAAAAATCATCACACGTAATGACAATTTCTGTCTGTGAGTTTATAACTAAGGTACATTTTTTATTTGATGATATGATTTGATTCGATTACATTTGGCAAGTCTGGCTTACCCAAAATTAGGGGACAAAAAGAAAAGGGGAGAAAATAAATCGAACACAAGAACGGAAGAAAAAAGCTTTACAGAATGGCATTGTAAGCTCGAGAGCCTATAATTACAATGAGGTCCTATTTAGAGAATCAGTATTGAGCATATAATTTTATGGTGAATATTTGCACTATATAGTTACAGACAACGAATATTTCTAAAGCGATGTTTCCCCTTTAAAAACCTCTTCGAAAATGTGTCCTCACGCCCCGCCTCAAGCGAGGACAGTCTTCTCAGCTTTATCCTCAGAGTGAGCTTTTTCCCCAAGCTTTCTAATTCTACATCAACATTTTTTTCATTCTACAAAATGTAGTGGGGGCCCCCGTATCCCTAGATCCTCGACCTCGGTTCATTCGCTCAATTTATCAGCCGAGTCGTATTTTACCCGTGCGGAGACCGCTGCAGAGGCCATGGCTACGAAAGTGTTGGCCGAAGCTCTGGGCAGCATGAAAGGCCGAATTGGCTTCAACAATAAACAAATCCTTGGCGTTGTCAGAGTCCAGAGAGTAATAAGTATCACAGCTGCCGTGAAACCTCATAAATAATCAGATTGGAAGTATTTGTAAGTATGAAATGTATTTGCCTGCCATGTTTATACACCTTACTTGAGTCTCATCGTGTTTATTGGGAATAAAATCGAACACGATAATTGCATTGACGAATTTCAAGTCTGCAGTGTATGATAATGGTTTTCTCGTACTACAGCCAGCAGTGCAGTGCCAGTGCTTTGTGTGTAATACGAGAAACGGACTGCGCCTACCGATCGAGTGGGATGGGTCCTGCGTTGACAAACTCACAGCTGATCTTTGTTATTGTATTGGTATAAATGGAGAATTGTTGTTGTTGGTGATGGGTGATGATATTGATGATGTTTTGTTGTTGTTGCTGTCTTAATTTTTTCTTAATTGTTTTGTTTTAATGTGATCAGTCTACATAAATAACCTTGGATTGGTTTAGAAGTTATCTTACTGATAGAAAGCAATATGTCCTTAAATGGAATTGACTCTAGCCCCCAAAAAGTAACATGTGGCGTTCCCCAGGGCTCCATTTTGGGACCACTTTTATTCATCTTGTATATTAATGATTTTCAACGCTCATCAAGTGTATTATCATTCATATTTTTTGCTGATGACTCAAGTGTATTTTTTTCTCATAAATGTCCACAAATATTGTTGAATACTGTTAATGAAGAGTTTCGAAAAGTAATGAAGTGGATTAATGCTATAAGTTATCCTTGAATCTTCAGAAAACTAATTATATACTATTCAGTAATTCAGTTAATATTTTGCCGGGCGAAGTGGCATTTAATAATAACCCAATTGAGAGAGTAACTTCAACAAAATTTCTTGGGATATACATAGATGAGAAACTGAATTGGAAAACTCATGTGGACAAATTAAGTAAAGTGGTGTCAAGAAATACTGGTGTTATTTATAAGTTGAGATCATGTATACCTCAAGAAGTATTGTTCATTTTGTACTCTACTCTTATTTTATCATATATTAATTATGGTATGTTGGCATGGGGCAAATCATTCAAATCTCAAATCCACAGGCTCTTTGTTGTACAGAAGCGGGTTATTAGAATAATTTGTAAAGCGAATTATCGTGCACATACAAATCTACTTTATTATGAAAACGGTATTCTAAAACTTGAAGATCTCTATTCAATGCAACTTGGAACGCTCATGTTTAGCATTCACTCTGGGGACCTCCCTCCTGCCCTTGCTCAAATCTTTAGAAGAAATAACCAAATTCACAGCTATAATACTAGACAGGCTTCTGCTCTCCATTTACCATATGCAAGGACAACATTCACTCTGAATACTCTAATGTCCACTGCCCCAGGTTCTGGAATTCACTTGATACTACTATAACAAATGCTTCAAGTATCTCAGTTTTTAAACGTAGACTTAAGTCATATTTACTTCACAAGTATGTCGATGACACATGAATGTGTTATCAAGCTTCATTTTTCGTGTACTGTAGCATATTAAACTCTACTCTCGATCTATTTTTTGTTATTTCTTGACTTTGACATAATCCCCTTCTAGCTATCCCTTTTCTTTTTTGTTCTCTCTCTTCTTCTTTCTCATCTGTACATATACCATATATTCCTACTTGTCGTTCTTGACCTCTGCACTCAGAGAGCAATAACTCATCAATGTCTCGACTTGGTGTCAGCTTGGGTTTGTCCATATTAGATCGCCCTCCCATGGGTGGGTTGATTTTTGCTCATATGATACATTTTTTTCACTCACACGGTGAGTTTGTTAGCTCACCCGGTGTGATGGGGATGTGCGCATCTTCAGGTATACTTGTTGTAGTCATCCATGCTGTGGTCGATGCATCGTTGGGTAGTTGTTCTCTGAGAGTATTTTGTAAATAGTTTTATATATTCCATATTTGTTGTTGTATTCATGAATCAGTTATCTTTGTCACACCATATGAGGGGGCCTTAACTTAACAAGCTGTGCTTCAACCAAGGTCTCCTCGTCTTTCTCTATTCTACATTGTACTGTTATTGTACTGTTATGATTATACTCTATTATATTTTGTCACATGTGTTTTCTGGAAGACAAATAAACTTGAAACTTAAACTTGAAACAAATACCACTTTATAACCAGTAATAACTTTGTCCCAAAAAGTATAAATGCAACTTTTTACTTGCATGGTTTAAAATTAAATTAAATCTAACCTTAGTTTAGGGCTTAGGATGCCTTAAACCTTAACAAAGAACTAATCTAAAAAAATCAGACAAATCAGAGACACAGACAGGTGAGAGAACTAACCCCCACAAATAAGTATAAGTATTCTGAAAAACGGGATGAATTCCTGCCTTTTGATGTACAATAAATACTACAAACGTGTACGAGAGATATGTCAATAAGAATGTCTTGGCATGATGTAATGCCTGTTAGCATGACTTGGGCACAGCCATTTTCTTGAAAATGTGACTGCCAGGCTGAGTTGTACATATGTATTATGCACTAAGCTTTAATTGGAAAGACTTTTGAATCCAATAACAAAACCTTTAGACCCAAAAATCACAGCCAAAATAAGCCAAGAAGGTAATAATTACATTTGGTGAAAAATATATAAAAGGGTTACAATTGTAACTCATTTATTTAAAAATACTAAAATACTAAAAATGAGGGGGGGGGGGGAGATAAACTTTATTTTTTCTTAGGAAAAGGTCATGTAATTGATTATTCAAAATGTATATATAATTACCTTATCTAGGTATTCTATTCACCTTATATATTTCAATAGAATGTAAAATGCATTACTGGTATTTGTAATAGCTATGTCGGACAAAAATTGTGGGTTGTGTGCTAAAATTTAACAATAAATAATGTATGCAATTTGCATTCTCAGTATTAAATTTGTAATAGGGGTGTTGGTCAAAGAATTTGATGAAATAATCAGTATCAATATGCCTATATTTGAATTAACCATGAAATTGGCGTATTGATTGCTTAACCATCTATATATAAATATATTTCTTCTTCTAGATATACTAATTCAACATGATGGTGAGAGGACCAACTAGAAAGAGAACTCGCAGATTTAGCTGTGTTTGATCCCATGAACCAGGAGGCGAGACAGGCTGTTGCCGTTGGTAACGTGAAACGCGTCAAAGAGCTTCTATTGATCGGGTTGTCACCCAATGAGGCCGACTGTAATGGATGGACTCTTCTTCATCTTGCATCATCAAGAGGAAGGGAGAGGGTTCTCAGGGAACTCCTCGAACATCAAGGTATGAATTTTTGCTGTCCTCTATCTTAAAGCCCCACTGCACTTATTATAGCTACTTGCGCCCTCTATATAGCAAACAATGCCTAATCGGTGCCCCGTTAGTCCCCCATGATCCCCCTTTTTTGTGTTAATTGAGAGCTGATTTGCAGGGAGGTCTAATTCCCCCTGTGCAAACTAGTACAGACAGGCTTTAATACATGTACTCCAGAGAGTGTGACCCAAGCTTATTCTTATCTTCATCACCTTTTCATTCCATCCTTTTTTCCATAGATTTCACTCTGCTTTTTCTCATTTTTCAAGACTTTTTTTGGCTATTAACGTATTTGTTTATATGATTGCTTTTCCTAATTCTATCATTTACTTTTTTTTCTTTTTTTGAATTTGTGTTTTTATTGGTAAATCAAAAGAAATCACAATATATACAAATAATTTACATAATTAAAAACAAGTTGACTAAACAGAATAAAGCAATAACAATAAAATAGAGTAAATGGTACAAAATAGATTTACTTTGCCATTTCTACACTACCTTTAATAATAGGAGGACCAAGCGTTTTGTGATGTACACATGCTTAGGTCTAACAAAAATCATCGGTACTTGAATCTTTCAAAGTGTTTGCTGCATATGTAAAATGAATTTATCTTATACAGAATATGAAAAAAATGTTACAAGAAGTGAAAGAAGAGTAGGAAATCTTTGTCATGGAGATGGAGCAATTAAGCAAGATGGAGTTACAAAGAATTTATTTATAGAGTTGTTGATATCGTTCAGTCTGTATAGAAGACTGTTGAAATGTTGATTTTCTTTGTTAACTTCCCCCACTCAGGTTCTCCATGTGCTAGAGATGGGATAGGAGGGATTCACCTGTCTGCACTACGCAGCCATGCATGGAAGAACCCGTCTAGCTCAGCTTCTACTGGAATACGACAAAGACAACAAGTACGACCTGGTCAACTCACCGAGCTCCGATGGCTGGACACCTCTCCACGTGGCAGCCCACTACGGCAGGGAGTCCTTCGTCAGGATGCTCCTGCAGCAGGGAGCGAGAGTGGACGCTCTGAGCACCAAGGGTACAAGCCCCTTGCAGCTTGCAATCATCAGGGAAAAGGTTCCCTGCGTCAAGCTGCTCTTGGCGTATGCTTCAGACATTGATATCCAGAGCGGTTTCCCTCTGAGGTACACCATCTTGAAAGGAAATATGTTTTTAGCCAGACTGCTCCTGCTGAACGTGCTAGCCCTAACCTCGGCAGGTCTGAAGATGGACAGACACCCTTACACCTATCAGCAATGAAAGACGATACAGCTTGTTGTGTATTGCTGTGTAGGTTTGGTGCTGATAGCCATGCTGTCAATGATGATGAAAGACTCCTCTAGAAATGTACAAGTCTTTGAATGACGGAGACACCGGTGCTAGTTTGTCTGTTCTTACCGTGCCATCAAGTAAGTTCTTTCATGAGGTATAGAAACATCTACCTGTATTTGTCTAAGAAAATAGATTAAAAATGTATACATTTGTGGATGAATGAACATGCCCCCTCCTCCCCCTCCTCCCCCCTTCCTCCCCCTCCTCCCCCCTCCCCCATTGAATGGCAAAAATAGAGGTTAAAAAAAAAGGGGGGGGGAACAGTAGGGCTATTTGAAACCAAGATGACACAACCCCTTCCCCTCGCGTAATGGTCTTGCTTTCTTGCATTTTGTAAACATAACAAATTAACAGTGCCAGTGCCCCTATCCTATCATTGCAAGGACCCTCCCCCCATTGCTGGACCCAACCACTAAGCCATTAAAGATGATAAGTCGAATATACTTTATATATTGGGTTGGCCTTTAAGGCCTGTATTCTACCGAAAATTGAACCTGATGCTGCGGGGGCTCAAGCTTTTGTTTGAAATGGTGTATAACAAAGGAAATTAGACTGAGTTCTACGCTTTTCTATGTTAAATGTAATCGTAGACCCCAGGGTTGGGTTGTGATTAATTCGTAGAAAACAAGGAGACTTGGGAATATGTAAATTGACAGGGTAAAGACAATGTTATTATGTTACAGAATACATGATCCTCAAACAGTTGAAATTTTCTTTCTGACTGTTTGAATAAAGCAATAGTATAATTGTACAGTGTATATCTATTTCATATCTTCTAAAATACATGTTTCTCAATCTTTGGTTGTATTTCACCTGACAAAAATTGTAAATTGTTGTAAACTATAGTACAGACCATTTAATTGTATTGTTTGTGTATTCTATTATTTTTCAGGAAGTTTATTAAATTATTATCATTTATTCATTTTTGTTTTTTACCTTTCAAGGAACTCCTAGAACTCTTCAGGATCATTGTCGTTTGGTTATCCGTCACAGACTTGGTCAGAAAGGACTACACCATATCAATCTCTTACCCATTGCCAACATTGTGAAAGACTATGTGAGATACAAAGACCATTACTGATGCCTGGGACGTGGCAAGCATTGTTAAAGACTTTAGAAGCTATTACCACCTGCCATATGATTTGTATGACTATTTATTGCAATGCATTGTTGAACTGGACTGGACTGGAATTTTCACACCAGCTGCTAATCGTTTGGTGATTTGGTCTCGGAAAAGCCCTCACAGGGTGGATTATGTAGGAAGAAGAAGAGTGGCTCTGAAGAAAATTGGCTATGAAGCGCATTTGTGTGATCTTCAATGATGGAGGCCTTGACATACATGTAATCCAGATTCTGTCTGTTTTTATGTATTTGTTATTCTTCAATCATCAATGTCGCGATGCCTTCACTCATTGCTCGATCCCGCAAAACAACCGTCATAAAGAACAAGAGGCAAGGATTGTCTCCGGTTCAGCGTTGAGGGTGTGTTATTTTCTCAGCGGATTGGACGTGCTTCACGAAAACTAAGTTTCTGGCAGTTGAGTACTAAACTTGACAGTGCTCATGAACGTGGGACTTCCATGCTGAATAACTGGTGTGCCAGGTGTGGAGATGCAGCATTCATGAAAACCAGAGTTATTTCCTAAAAAAAATGATCTTAAATGCTCGTTCAGATATGGCAAGGTTAACTGCCGCAAAAAAAGCCCCTCCCTCTCCTCGTCATCTGTGCAAACGAAAGGTATCTGCACACAAAATTGTTTTTAATTAAGGATCTGGCAGACATGAGCTGTTAATTTCAATTTAACCACTTCTATAAACTACTGCAGCGAAAATGAAATGAGATATTCATAGTTCACTACAACTTATTTATTGTAAACCCTGGAAATATTGCTGCTTATTGCAAAGGTTGGCAGCTCTCGAAGTGGTTTTACTTCATATCATGTCTGAACAGGATTTAAACATTTGACATTATATTTCAGTTAGTTTTTTCTTCAAACATTGAGAAAGCTCTCATATTTTAGGATTACTGAGAAAAAAACTCCTTCAGAAAAATGATTATTTAATGCTTCCGTTGCTTAATTTCTTCAATTCTCTCTGTACGGTCAATCCTTTGCCAAAGATGCAATTTTGCACAAAACAATAGGCACCAATGGATGGAAGGATTGCTTTGTGCAACAAAATAGCTTTGCAGAAATCACCCATTTCGAATCTTTATCAACTCCATGACCCCACTAATGTACATGTATACACGGGTTTAGATTAAGGCTTGCACTAGAAACTGTAAGATAATCTTGAGGCCTTTGCTATATGTATCCCATGATAAATACAATGTTACATAGGAAGATTATGTGTCTGTCATCAAGTTATGTAAAGAGTTAGGTGACAGGCACATGTTTATTTTCTTCTCTTTTTTTTAAAGAAAATGGCTTGGTTTGAGGTCCGTGATTGTCATAATTGTTGAAGGTTATCTGAGGTCCTATTCAATAATACCACCCTTCCAAGGTATACAAATACCATTTTGTTTGAATAAAGTCCTTATATTTAGTGTGTATGATATCTGAAATACATGGACACAGCTACCTTTTCTAAAAGACGATCGCTCTTTAGTTACGTAGTTGTCCAAGTGGGGTTGATTGTCCTGAAGGGGATACTAGTACATGTAGTTTTCAAACTGACAACTTGCCCCGAGGGAAACTACCCTTGGAAAACTTCCTATTAAAAGACGATCGCTCTTTAGGTAGTTGTCCAAGGGAAATAAGTGGGGTTGATTGTCCTGAAGGGGATACTAGTACATGTAGTTTTCACGGGGTGCTTGTCCCTGTGTCTGGTAGGTGAATATCTGAGCAAGGTGTTAATACAGAGACTAGAGGGGCTGATGGGAGAGGATAGTTTTCTTGATGGGTATATACAGTAATGCTAATCAAGTTGGAACCGTTGGTCTCTGGGAATGAGAATTCAGTATTCAATGGGTTAATATGTCTGTGTGTGTATGTATCACATAATATATACTGCCATTTCATAGGCGATGAGAAATCACTTCAGGAAAGATGTCGCTGGTCATCTACAGATAAGACACCATTGAATTTGGATAGTTTTTATGTCTTATACAGTACAGGGAATACCATCTCTTATAATAATATCATGTTCACGCTCATAAATACAGCTCAACATTAAATGGAGATGTATGAAAGAGTTGGTAATATAATTTATACAAGAATGAATTTTCTAATATTGAAATTGTAATTGATCAGATCATTTTTTATTAAAATTGCTCTGTGAGAAAGAAAGTGAGAATTTGTGTGTGTTTTTCTTTTCATAGGAATGATCTTTTTGACATATAATCTGTAAAACCATGGGTGATACTCTAGTCCTTTGCCCAATTCTTCCTGACATCTGCCATATACTGATTTCATACGGGTGGGGGGAGGGGCAAATGACATGTATCTCATCAAGACCAGTGAAGTACATGTTTGACCATTTCATCCCCAATTTATCAACTTTCAATAGGTGCCAATAATTTCATTGAGAAGATCGATGTAAGTTACAGTGGGTTGTGCCGGATCAAATTTTGCATGGAGTTGAGTTTTTACTTTTGCGAAAGAGTATAACATGAACAATATTAAAGATTACAAGTGTGATTTTTTTTATAATTTACGCCATTTCGATAAAAGTTTGTCCTCAAAATAGTATTTTGGAGGATTTTCCACGATATACATTGCGTTGTAGAAAAACCCAAAATCAAAAGAAGATTATTAACTAACTATGAACTGTATATTCTTGCTTTTTATGAATTAGAATTAATATGCTTTCATATACATTGATGACTTTATACACGTTCCACTGAGCAACATTGTCTTGAAAATGGCGTGACAAAATCCATTTGTGCCTGATTTGGGTGAAACTGAACTCGGTTGAAAACTTCACTTTAGTATCACACACGGACATGAAGGAAACATAAATATGTTCTTTTTATCAATAATGAGGGCAGAATTATTGCCATTTAATATCATTAATTAGAGGATGGTGGAGATATTGTGAGGATAAATAAGGCATATTTTGTACTGAAAATTAGATCTTTTGGAGAATCTGGTTGAGATATAATCCCGGATATAATGTGACATTTAGTGAGAGATAAAGAGATTAAAAGAGAAATATAGTGGAGAGCACGAGAGGGATCGAGACACAGAGTCGCATAATATAAATTAGAGAGTAGAGACAGACACATTGACAGACATAGTGGAATACAGACTGTATACAGCTGGACAGGAATAAGGAAAAGAGACTGATAAAGAAGAAAGAGATGGTGATAAAAAAATAGAAATGAAAATAAAGGCCTTCACAATCGTTACATTGCCAAATTTCAAATACGCAAACGGCCCTCTCGCGCTAGCTATAAACAAATCAATTTCAGCTCTATGACGTCATTCACCGCCATTATTCTGCCACTGTTCCAGAATCTCAGGGCATCGACAATAAATTAAAATTTTCGGGTCTAATTACCTTTGGATGGTTACAAGCTATTACACCATATTTCCATGATATTACACTACATTCCAGTGTGGTTATTGACGTCTAACTGAGCTAATTGTGTGCTGTAGCAACGTTTTAAGGTAGCTAAAATTTGATCGCAAGTGGCCGAACAGACAAAAAGATGTCTTCAGCGGAGGAAACACAGTCCACTCCCGCCGAAGCCCCGGCAACGGAAGTACAAGCTCCCGCTGAAATCGAAGAGAGCATGGATACCTCACCTGCACCAGTACCTGCGACTGCCGAAACAACGGAGGAATCGACTCCTGATCCAGCGCCTGCACAAACATCTAAAATGCCGCCCGCTGTTGAAACACAAGCACAGCCAGCGCCAGTAGTGACAGAACCTAGCCAAACTATTCCAAAAACAGACTCTGGAAAATTCATTAGGCCAGCTAAACCACTTATCAAGCCGCCTGTTCCAAAGAAAATTCAAACAGACAGACCATCAAAACAGGTTAGACTCGGTCTAGTTAATTTTCAGGACACATGCATTTTCAGAATCTCAGTCTCCCACGAATTATTCTTCATGCATGTTGTTATTAAACATTTATTATGAACATCTAAGTTTCTAACATGTTTATGAATCAGAATGTCTACACATCGCTTGTGCGCATCTGAAGCCGGCAAGTTTGGCTAGCTAACACAGTAACAGTATAGTCTAGACCCTAGTAACATTTCAAATGAACAAGGGATTAATAAATTTTATTTTTACTTGACATTTTTTAAAATTTCAATTTAATCAATGTATAATTATCAGTAGGCAGTTCAGTTTAAACCTTCGCGATGGGGACAACTTCTTATTCACGTACGCAGGTGCGCATTTCAGCTCCCTATACGAATCCACATACATAAGGGTGAGCGCGCTTTCGGCCACACTTTCGTGAGCTTTCGTGGTTCTGCCGAAAAAAAACACTCAGTTTATTTCGGATTTCCCCGCCTTCTGATTGGTTAAAACAAAAAAAATTGACGTCATTTCTCTTCGGCAATTATCGATGCACATCGGAAGCGAGTTGTACGTTGAATAACCATCGTAGTAGATGGTTTTGCTCAAATCTGCCGACAATGTGATGAAATTCAGATGGAAGGAGTTTTTCAACTAACTTACAACTCCGTAATTAACAAAATTAAACATCTTACCTTCTTTCCTGAAAGTTTCATATAATGATGATGAGTAGATCCTATGGTAGATATGATAATATGATTGCAGTTTTTGAAAATTGCACGAACTGATTTTGACGATGCGACGCGTGGTGCGTGTACATGGTGTGTACGTGAATGAAACAGCTGTGCGAGTGACGTCGAGACCATTTCGTAGTCTTAGAATTCAGACCCGTTTGTGACTTGATTGACTTGTTTTTTCAATTTTTGTTTATTGTATGTTGTATTTTATTGATAATTGTGATATTTATTTTAATATTTGGAATAAATATTGTAATAATCTAACATGAATTGGTTATATTTTGGGGTAAAGTAACGATATTTTTTCGAAAAAACTGTTCATTTACTGCAAGATTGCTGCAAGTATAGACTACATAGTCATAGACGATTTGTCACCTCATCCTTTTGTGTGCGTGTGTGTGCGTGCGTGTGTGTGAGAGAGAGAGAGAGAGAGAGAGAGAGAGACTAGGAGAGAAAGACCGAGAGAGAAAGACCGAGAAAGAAAGAAAGAAATAGAGAGAGAGAGAAAGAGAGAAAAAAAGAAAGAGAGAGAGAGAGGGAGAAAGCGTGCGTGTGTGTGCGTGTGTGTGTGTGTGTGAGAGAGAGAGAGAGAGAAAGAAAGAAATAAATAGACAAGATCATTTGGTAAAAGTTTAGATTCAAAGGGTTTTTATTTACCTTTTATAACAATATGATGACAAAAACATGGAAATTTGCATAAATTTGCATAAATTTGCATATTTTATTACGGTGCTGTTTAAAGATATTAAATTTCATATTTGCCAAACATCACTGAATATATTTGCCAAATTTCAGCGAGTTTGGTCATCGCATTGAAGAGATATGACTATTATGAGGCTTAACAGATCACAAACTTCTGAAAACAATGGTGCCACTGCTTAAACACAGGTTTAATTGACTTCAATACGTTTGACCTTTTGAGTTTTGTCCTCATCAATATGGTTCTGAAAATTATTTTAAAAATCCGTATCTCTGGAACCGTTGGTCCAAATTGAACAATTCAAAGTGCATTGTGTAAATAAAAATGTGATCTTTAAAATGATATAGAAATCACCCCCTATCTCCTACAAAAAAAAAATCACCTGAACTGCCTATTATCAGTACTCAGTAGAGGTGCTGGTCTGAGAATAAAGGATCGTCTGCAAAAACAAGGATATCCTTGTAAACACGGACAAATCTTGTCCTAACATATTAAGGATTGTCCGCATTTTTGCGGACGATCCTTACTAACGATCCGCGCGTTGGCGACGCCAATGATGCTACATGGTGCATTTCTCATTGACACAGACTTTTGGGTTGTGAACGAAAATGGAGAACTTGTAAAAGTAGATGGTGGACTGGGCCAGGGGGTATTTTATTATGCGTAATTCGCTTTTTTCATTGCCTTCGCGCAAATCGGGTACCCTAAACTCGCAGAGCGCCGAGGGAAAAAAAGGCTGAGACTGGTTGAACAACTACTTTTTTGCAGCCGCGTAGCCAGGGGGGGGGGGGGGGGGGTGGGGGGCAGTCCCCCTCCCCCCCAAAAAGGGAGAGGACGTAGGAAAAAAAAGGAGCAGACAAAGACAAGAGTCGAGAACGGTACAACGAATCGTCTTCTTTCTCTAATAATACGTTTTTATGAAACATCAAAGGGGGGGGGGGGGTGGGAACTGAGTTCAGACAAGGATTGAAAGTCGAGAACAGTACAACGAATTGTCCTCTTTCTCTGATAATAAATTTAATGAAACGCCAAAGGTTCCCATCTTCGCACAGGAGGGGGAAACCGGGAAACTCCCCCCTCCCTGCACCCACCCCCCTAGGGAGCGCGCTTCGTCTGCTCTGTAAGTTATTCGCACGCTTTGTGTGCTCACTACCGCCCCCCTAAATTTAAATCCTAGCTACGCGCTTGCTTTTTTGAAGCACTTCATGATCATGATCATTTTGAAGTGAAATTTTTGTAGGGCTTCAATATTGCACTAATATGACAGGACACTGATGACTGGGCTTGGTGATTACATATAAAAAAAATGACAATTTTGTAAGGGGACTTCTTTGTTAATTATAACTGACATTTGTCAGCCTTCCCCATACACAGAATGCGGACGACCGTTACCCGGGCTGATACTAAACGAAAGGGCTAACAGTAACACTAACAGGGTAATGCTACATGTAGACAGAAAAAATTGTCTGCTTGGAGTATTTAAAAACGGAACATACGTGTGTCTCCGAACGAAATAGACTGAATTGTTAGGTCTTTGTACATACTGTACACTGTACATGTAGCTTACAAGCCCTACAGTATGATGAATTATGTGTACTTCTGTGTTTTGTATTTGTCATTTCCTTGTTTTTACTCGACTTTTATCTTCCTTCTTTTTAGTCCATAGAGCAAATGGAGGAGGCCAAGCTAAAAGCAAAGTTCGGAGGTCTATCAAAGCCAGGAGGATCACAATTTCTACAAAAGAGGCTGAACAAAAATGTAAGTATATAAAAAGATTAACACTATGTAGTATGTTACCTCTTAATTAAGTTACTTGCTATGGAGATGGGAGTCGGGTCACAATATGTTTGGTACTTTGATTAGTCGCAGCAGGAGCTGTACACCAAGACACTAACTAGTACAACTAGCGCAATATTCTATTGTCTTTGAAGGCAGAAAAATGCCAAGACTATAGTATCCATGTGTAGTTGACTAGTCTAAAGTCGGTTCGCTGGTTCCAACTTCCAGCTTTGAAAATATGACATTTGTCCCTGCCTGGAAAGAAGGGGGAGATTGGGTTACATTGTATTAACATGATCATCTCAGCAATCCACAACCCCCTGCCCCCCCCCCCCCCATATCACATTTGTGTATTTCAACATTTAATTCTTTACCTTTCCTCTTGTTTTCCTTTCATCTGCTTTCTACTTGGTCCTGTCTTTTCTTTCGATCCCTACCCATGATTCTTCCCTAAGTACTCTCTTTCATGGCCCATTGTTAACCTTTTTGTGCATTCTCTCCCTCTTTCTCCACCAATTTACCCTTATACATTATATTTCTACTTAAATCTCTCAAGGACCCAATCACTTGTTTTAATTTCATTTAGTGCTGTAAGTCAGACGCTATGTTCGTGTTCGGTTCGGTTCGGCAGAGTTCGGCAATTTTTCACCCGAACTTGGTTCGGTTCGGTAATATAATAGCAAGCAGCATTAGCCACGGCGGTCGGCACTGGGCGGGCCGCCCGCGCTGCCGGGCCCGACCAGCACGGAGGACTTCTGCACACTGCTTCCGACCAGCACGAATTTCACATTGAAAAAATGCTCTAAACGTAATTATTTGCGATGAAAAATACTAATTACATTCGTATTTCCGTCTTGAATCATGTTTTATTTTCAATTTTAAAAGAAACATGTTTTCAATTTGTCGATAAATGATATTTTTTAAAGATTTTCCGAGACGGTTTTTGTCTAATGTTAGAGTCATGAATGCCATCTTGAACAGAGATTCAGGCTCGTCAATAACTGTTTTTTATCAGTTTTTATTTTCAATAGGAAAAATATAAAATCCCTATTTTTCCTTAATAAATAAATACCATACTATAATATATATTTATATCATTATTTATATTGTAAAATTTGTCCGATATAGTTAAAATTAAAATATTAATTTTTTGTTGAGTGGGTTCGATTGAGCTGAACCTGTTTTGATCACGCACATGTATTCTTGTTTATATGGCTTGCGATCGCGACGTAGCGTGGTCAGGATTTGGGATTTACATGGCGCCAGTGAAGTTGCGCCCACCACTGAATAGGCATAAATCACAAAGGTGGAAAATGGGAAAAAAGTAAATATAAAATGAGCAATCATGACATGAAAATTAGGTACAAAATGACAGGTTTATTAGCTTGCAAAAACGTTTACATTTTTTTGCCGAACATCTGAACCAGGCCTTTGTGTTCGGTTCGGTTCGGTTCGGTTCGGAAGTGCCATGTTCGGCGAACTTCTGTTCGGTTCGGCGGTTCGGCTACAGCACTAATTTCATTCCTCTTCATCATTTCTGTCCCTTTTTTTATCATTTCCTTCCCGCTCTTTCATGGCTGCATTGTTAACCTTTTTGTGCATTCTCTCCCTCTTGTCATACACCAATTTACCACACTGTTTTTGTATCCTTCACTACCCCCCCCCCCCATTATTGCTGATTCTTAATGATAGTGATAATAATAACAACAATAATTATGATGATGATAATAATAATATACCATACTATATTATATCACAAGTATGTCATTTTGTGCTGTAATGGAGAGAAGGGAAGAAAAGAAAAGAGAAGAGTGAGATAGCCTCAAGCTTTAATATATCCTCCATTTCTCCCCTCTTGTTATTGTTTCTACCACGATCACCAGCAAATGAAGTACTTTGACTCTGGCGACTACAACATGGCAAAGCAGTCTGGCAAGCTAAAGATGCGTCCGTTGAGTGGCAAGCCAGGCGGAGGAATCCCTCCTGCTCCCAAGCCAACCGGTGAGGCTATCCCAACGCCCGACTCGATCCATCACAGAAAGCAGTCGTCAGAGATCAGCAAGTTGGCCGTCTAACAGGGAAGATGCAATCGAAACACACCCAAGTTCATGTATCACGTTTGGAGCTATCACCGATGTAAAAAGATGTGAGATAGAGAGAGCAAGTATATCACTCTAGGATTATTTCAAAATCAGACGGACAGAATTGTATGTATATAGAATTAAAAATGGAATAGCTTCAAAGACATCAGTCCTAAAGCTAATGATTTTGTAAACCTGTGCCCTTGTACTGAAGGATTAATTTCTTACTTACATCTTATATGTGTTTAATGACCACCCACCTAAAGGTACAAATTCCCTCACGTACATAATACGTCAGCACATAGTTTTAAGGAATTCTTTGATTTGTTTTCCTCTGATGGAAGTTAGGCTTTAGAATAGTGGCTAATTATCAAATTTACTAGTAAATTATCAGGTATTAGTAAAGAGAGCTTTAAAGTGCATTTTGCCTTACATTATATATTAAATATTGGTAAAATAGTTGTACTGGTGTCTATCTGTAATGTTTTCATAATATGGTGAAGGAAAATTCCTTTCGGTTTTTGTAATACATATTATTCCCCCAAGTACTACTAAGGTGCATTAGATTACCAAAGTGCTAGCATCATACTGAGAGTCGTCGTCCAGGTTACTGGTTCCAAACGACAGAGTCTGCGCATGACGTCCACTGCGAAATCATTCAAGCAACGAGCTGGAGCAGGGCACATTCAGTGTTTTGGGCTGGTTTGATCACCGCACCATTGTTTGGAACCAGGGACCTTGATAACTTGGTCAGTATGATGTCACACTCTGAAACTCTATTTCATGAGCACTTCGGAGGAGCTAGTGTGGTGGTTCTATCAAAGTCTCAGTGTAAGTCAACATTATACTCGAGAGTAGAGATTACAGAACGACTGGTAAAAAAAAAATGATTACTCAAGAATTCACAGAAATAGAAAAATAATAAAATAAAGAAAGAAAGAAATGCATTGAATACAACAATCTTTTTAGATGACAGCCCATCCCAACTGCCTTTAAACTCCTAAATAGTTTTATCACTAGTCGCAATTTCTGACCATATACTGCCTTGATTTGTAATGCCTGTGCGAAGAAACCATGGAGAAACTTGATAACTTAACTAGCCTTCATGATTTTATTCCAAGATTATTCATTTTCAGCTGTCCCTCAAATACCCATATGTGAAAATATACCTTCTGAGTGATGATTACTGCATTCTCGAACTCCCATAGGCTTAATAGTAGCCTACATGTATGGGAGTACGAGAATGTAGTAAACATACAGCTACGACTCGGTTACAGCATGCATTTGGATAATTACAAACCAGAGGGATACAAAGTCCTAAATCTTCCCAATGCATTAATTTGTAGAACATGTAGGTTCTAATGTAGGGAAGGGTTAGATCTTCCTAGCACATTTGGGAAAAGGGTCTACATGCGTGCTTAGAGGGGGTGTTGAATAGCTTCCGACACACTTAACACATCAAGCCTTGTGTACCTACATGTAGTGTGCTGTTTAATTCTGATAAGTTTTCATGGCTGTATATAGGAAGCCACACTACCAATGATTGATAGCGAGGCTATATTCTTGTAAAGCAATGTCATAAATGATGATGACATATAAATATGCTGTACATGGAAGCGCTATGAATATGCACAATAAATGACCATGTTGGCCTTTCATGGAAAAACATGTTTGTTGTTACAGGGAAAACAACATATTTTTACAAAATTTACCAATTTCTTTTGAACTTCAGTTATTTGCTGTGAATTCCCTGAACGAAAGGGTTATAGTTTAGGAATTAAGGGCAATTAGTTACCAGTTATATAACATTACATTGACGTTAGTTGTAAGCACAAAACATATACCTGATCTGATATCGCATGTATATAAAAGGCATTGATGTTAGCATTGACTTACAGTGAGAATTTGTTTCATCTGCTTCTAGAATTGGATGTATTTTTGTTTTTGCAAATGATTATTTTGAGAGAGAGAGAGAGAAAATAAAAAGGAATACATATGAGATCCTTTAATTTTGTTCTTCTTCACAGCCCTCTATATAGACATGTATTTCATTAATACAGTGAATGAAATCTGTATAGTTAGTTTTGTACAGGCATCAAAATAGAAATGATTAAGGGTATACAGAAACATTTCAAAGGTGACAAGCACTTTGAAAATATAAGAATGTATATTTTACTGAAGAAGTGTTGTTTATTTGTGATGTCAAAATTATTTTTAGAAGAAAAATATTAGGTTTAGATAAATTTGTTTCTTTCTACTTCCAAGATTGAAATAAGATTTGTACATTATTGAAGTATATCTACATTGTGATGGTTGGTTAATGTGCATGTTGTTTGTAATAGGATTAATTAAATCTCTTTGGCAAAAAGTTCAAGCCATGTATTTGTTGCACTCCAAAGTAAGCTAGAGCTATGAAGATTAATGTTCATTTTGTTTGAGCAAATGTTAATCTAAAATTACATTTACATGTATAATATGCAAAAGTGCATTTAATTACGTCACTTCCTCGATGTCCTGTTGAAGAATAAGTCAATTAATGAAGACAAATGCTACCCTGTTTATAAACTTTGGATGGAAAGGTCCTAATGTTGTTTTCTTAGTTACTTGTTTATACTTGATGCATAACAATCTTCTGGCTTTTTTTACAGAAACACCTGAATAGAAATTGGGTGACCTCTGAACTAATACTGAACTTCTCCTGAATCCTTTCAATATTTGCAATTGAGATTGTATGTACATGTCTGTGTAAAAGACTAAAAAAGGTACATGTATTTCATTTCTTTTACAATAATGGAACAACTGCTTCTTTTCTTGTACACGATTTTATATCAACAGACTGTGTATTCCCTGTCTGCAAACCATTACTTAGTCATCCTTTATGATAGACCAGTTGCAAGTTACTTGAATGAAATTACCATATTTATCTCAATGTTATGAACATGGAATATTCCGAAAGTGATGGGGGTGCTTCATGAATAGCTTTAGACTTTTTTTTTTTTTAATTTGATGAAGGTTTATCCTTTATTAATACACTAATGCTTATTATTGTATGAGAATGTTCACTGTATGACCTTGTGTCAGTATGTCAAATGTTTCAACTGGTTCAGAAAGTCTGGAAGAGAAATTTATGTATCTTCATTTGAGTTAAAGAACGCAGAGATATATTGTGTAACATATTAAATGTATATAATTACACGTTCCATTGAGTATTATTTTCATTTCTTTCCATTATAGTTTACCCTCTCATGTATTTCTCAGTCTCTATGTCAAGATCTCTTGATCGGAAAGGCAAAATTTTGCAGGGGAAGAAGGGAGGATGGAGGAGGGGGGGGGGGGGGGGGGGGGTGGGGGTAGTGATTAGGCCTGATAATAGTGATGATGGTGGTTGCAATTGACAATGTAGTAACTAGTTCTTACACGAGCTGGAGTGCAAAGGAAGGTGAGATGTTGATTACCGGTAGGCAGTTGAAGTTCACATTACACGTAAAGAAGGCCTAGAGAATCTTGCTTTGACAGAGAAAATTGTGGGAAGCAGGAGGATACTTTGGATGGACAGTCTGCAGAAATTGTTGGAAGAGAGAGGAGTAAAAGAACTGGGAGTGGTACTAATACAGAAGGCTAGGAGCCGAGGGTTGTGGAACAGCATGATCGCCAAAGTCAAACGATATGGCACTTACAGAGAGAGAGAGTAACTACATGTAGAATCAAGACCTTATATGGTAATGTCAATGACACAATGCAAACCTTCATACATGTACATGATGTAAGCAATAGGTGTTAATATAATTATAGGTTCACTATGTTCAAATTTAAATATTATTTTTTTTTGAAGGGAAACAAGAATATTGTTTGATGATGGTGGTCTTCCCTCCACTCCAGTGGAAGCTAAACCAAGTTGGACTGCTTTATAATGAAATGATTAAAATCTTAGTAAATGTGATAAATAGAACACAAGGGGGTCTCTTTTTCTGTACAATTGATGCAGGGCTGGGGTGAAGGATTATGGGAGTGATGATGTGGTTTAGTGTTGTTGAATATTCTATGATGAGAACGAGTACTGCAAAAACTGTGGATAGGAATAATTTGTTTTTTTTATCGAAAAGCTTTTTGGATAGTGATACGAAATATGAATGATGCAAATTTGTTTTCTTTCGTTCTTTTTTCTAGATTATGAACTTGATCATGTAACAAAGGCTTTTCCTCCAACATTTGTTCCTATCCACCAGATGTATGGTACCATCAGTAACCCTTCCCATTTTACTTTAAAAGTGTTCTTTCTTTTAGGACCTTCTCTCTCTCTCTCTCTCTCTCCCTCTCTCTCTCTCTCTTGCTCTCTCTCTCTCTCTCTCTCTCTCTCTCTTTCTATCTCCCTCTTCCTATCTCACTATCCTCTTTGTTTTCCTGCATTCTTCCTTCACCCCTATTTACCTGTCAATCCAGCCCATAAAGATGACAGAAAATGCAGCTCTGAGATTTAAATGTTCACGCTCCTCTAGGTCTTCACTGGGGGACATTAGGGGCTTTTCGTTTGTGTGGACGAGGACGGCGTTCACGTCCTCTAACGATGCGAATTGGCGTCAGACACCCGTCCTGTTCACTACCTTATTGCCCTTTTCGTTTTAAGTCGACACCCGTTCTCTACACGATGACGTAATGCCCCCCGCACGCGCTTGTTCAATTTCTCCTTCTTTCACTTCTCATTTTGTTCTTCGTTTATTATTATATTATACTCTCTCTATTTTCCTTATGTTATTCTTTGTTTTTCCTTCTTTCATCTTCTCTTCTATCTTTCCATTGTCTATTATATTCTTTATCATTTTCTCTTTCTGTCTTTCCTAACGTTATTGTTGTTGTTATCATTCTATCATTTTTCTTTCTATCTTTCCTCATATTATTCTTTGTTTCTTCCTTCTATCATCTTCTCTTATGTTATTCTTTGTTTTTATCATTCTATCACTTTCTCTTTTTGTATTTCCTTATGTTATTCTTTGTTTTTTCCTTCTTTCACCTTCTCTTTCTGTCTTTCCTTATATGTTATTCTTTGTTTTTTTTCCTTCTTTCACCCTCTTTCTGTCTTTCCTTATGTTATTCTTTGTTTTTTCCTTCCTTCACTTTCTCTTTCTGTCTTTCCTTATGTTATTCTTTGTTTTTCCCTTCTTTCACCTTCTCTTTCTGTCTTTCCTTATGTTATTCTTTGTTTTTTCCTTCTTTCACTCTCTCTTCAGTCTTTCCTTATGTTATTCTTTGTTTTTTCCCTTCGTTCACCTTCTCTTTCTGTCTTTCCCTATGTTATTTTATGTTTTTTCCTTCCTTCACTTTCTCTTCTGTCTTTCCTTATGTTATTCTTTGTTTTTCCCTTCTTTCACCTTCTCTTTCTGTCTTTCCTTATGTTATTCTTTGTTTCTTCCTTCTTTCACCTTCTCTTTCTGTCTTTCCTTATGTTATTCTTTGTTTCCTTCCTTCTATCACTTTCTCTTTCTGTTTTTACTTTCTGATTTACGCTGCGATGTAGCAAGATGACGTCATTCTGACGACGGGTCACTAGTTTTCTGACGAACCTCAAATCATCGATGAACGGGTTCGCAAATGTGGCCTGACGACGCCAGACGACCCGACGCATGCGCAGATCGCCGAAATGACGTCCCATATTTGACGTCGACTATGTCGACGTGAAAAACGAAAACCCCCTATTGAGGGAACCCGAATCGTGATTTAAAAAAAAAAAAAACGTTTATTAAAACAATAATCATAAATAAATAAATGAAAAGTGTTTTTTAATGAATACATTTAATTACTCCTGTGATTTTCTCATAATCACTTACAGTATCGTTATAAAGGGACTTTTACATTATAAATATCCTGTATAGGTCAGATGTTTAATAGATGATAAAAATGGTGAAAAAAAAAATCTTACTGTCACAACACTAAGTGGTTGAAAAGAAATGGCTAAGAATGTGAGAACAGCTTTTCCCTGTAGGTGTGCTGACAATGAAGGCAGATAAATGTTTCATAATTGCAACTACAGCGCGTGCATGATAATTCAACAATGCTAAGGCTTGAATCAGGAACATTCCAACAGACTGATAGTCCATGAGACTTAAAGAAAAGTCACTCAGTGCGGTTTAGTGAACCCTCAGAAAGGGAAAAAAGCAGGGGGGGGGGCGCTTAATTGACCGCCGTCATATTTAGGTCTCGGCTAACGGTCTCACGTGCTGTAGGTCTGTGTAGTTGTGTTCATACTCCCAATTTTTCGGCCCAGAACCACGGTTTAGAAACATTTTTAGCCTCCGTTGTCCCTGTCGTCTATCAGTTTCTGCATATACCTAAATTATGCTCCACTGTGATTTCTACTCGATGTCTTCATTTAGCCAAGAGAGGGCAGTCTGCTTTTTCTTTGACGGTTAGGCCCACAGAATTATGGTTAGGCCCCTAGTTTTACCGAACAGACCATCATTTCGGATCTTCAGAATGAAACTGCAGTACATTAATATACATCCGTGATTCCGTGGTGCCATGGAATCCAAAAAAAACTATCAGGAAA
This sequence comes from Strongylocentrotus droebachiensis, assembly GCA_035222895.1. Lineage (NCBI taxonomy): Eukaryota > Metazoa > Echinodermata > Echinoidea > Camarodonta > Strongylocentrotidae > Strongylocentrotus > Strongylocentrotus droebachiensis. Next base: position 16,221 of record JAVYIG010014793.1, on the reverse strand, counting down.
ATAACACCTGTTGACATTTCCGTCTTCGTGGATTCCAGGAAAGCATATGCCAAAACCTAGGACCGGGGAGGGGGGGGGGGGGGGGGATACAAAAAATTAAATCATCATATATTAATGTTAGTACTCATTTTAGCCCAAATCTCCACCCATCAAAGAGAGAACAAAATTACTGATGTCGTGGAATCTGTAAAAACATACCCCCAAAAATAATAGTAGCTGACTGGGCGAGCCTGATAAAAACCCGATTTAAATCGGTTTCCCGATTTTTATTTTTTTTCCCGATTTTTTCCCAATTTTTTTTTCTTCCCGATTTAAAAAAAAATTATAAAATAAAAATCTTTTATTTTTTTTTACCAGATTTGTTTTCTTCTTCCCTCTTTTATTCTGATTTTATTGATTTCCCCGTTATTTTCTCTAATCTTCCCTATTTTGCCCTATTTTTTTCCTAATTTTCTTACTCGAAACCGGGGGGAATGTTGTTAAATGCCATTTCCCCCCCGCGAATCCTCATCTCTTTTTTTTTACTCAAGGGGGGCGTGGTTGAGGGGAAAACAAAAAAACCTATTTCTTTTTTAGTGCTCACTATCACCCCCTGTTTTAAGGGAGAGCTAGGGCCCCATTGCAGTTCACCATCTCCCAGTCAGGTACTACAAGCAGTGACAGATACATGGCCAACAATATAAGTCTATCTCAATGGAAAAAAATACAATTTTGGTGTCACGGAATCCGTAAAAAAACTACTAAACCACTCATCTCCCTGGTTCCCTGGTTGGATTCCGCTAAGCGCTGAGTACGTGGGAACAGTGGCGGATCCAGGAGGGGGGGGGGGGGGGCCGGCCCGCCCCCCCCACCCCTGTGAGAAGAAAATGTAAAAACACATGATTTTTACCTTTTGGGTGCTCACTACCCCCATCCCCCCACCGTGAGCGACTTTTCGGCCGGCGCGATTTTCAAATTTTTGGGAGCAATAAGAAATAAAAGAGTGGGCCCCCTCCCCTAAGAAATCCTGGATCCGCACGTGCGTGGGAACACGGTAGCTGGTGAAAAAAAAAAATTGAGGGAGACGTACGTGTCCCCAACATCCCCCCTCCCTCCTCCAGGATGCGGCCCCCGGCCTAAACTCTGTGTTCACAGAGATTTTTCGACCGATGTGTTCCACATACAGAAGTCGTATCTAGGCCTATGTATCACAGATCGAGTGGTACATACAAGTAGGCTGTAAGCTGTAAAGTCCCGGATTAAAGTGTTCTCGCATTATACACTGTCGCTCATAAAGGTGGAATATTTTTTTTTTATTCCAATTTATGGAGTTATTTTAAAAATAATAAAAAAATAATAGATCTAGATAATAGTATACATTCTCAGATTTTATAGAATAATAATTTGCCAATGTGTGTTTTGCGTGACTGCTAAAGCATGTGTATGCTACTATGCTTATCAACTAGGGGACCTATGCCCTTAAGTCATGTAATGAGGATTAATGCCTCACAAAAGGGCATTAATATAGCACATCGACACGGTTTTGATCCTGGGGCCTCACAGTTACGAGGCCATTGCTTTGTCACTGAACCATGACTGTACGCAGCGGGGGCTAGGGTAGGGGGCAGTTTCCATAAATTAAAAAAAAAACAGAAAATGCAATAAATTTTCAATAATTTATTGCATTTAACCCCGGTTCCCAACATAAACAAATCTTCTGTGTGCCCATGCCTCGAGCCAAAATGCATGGCCGTCCAGAGGTTTTTTTTTATGTTGGGGACCGGGGGTAAAATGCAATAAATTATTGAAAATTTATTGCATTTTCTGTTTTTTTTTAATTTATGGAAACTGCCCCCTACCCTAGCCCTCGCTGCGTACAGTCATGGTTCAGTGACAAAACAATGGCCTCGTAACTGTGAGGCCCCACAAAACCGTGTCGATGTGCTATATTAGTGCCCTTGTGTGGGGCATTAATCCTCATTACTGTCATTCATGACTTAATTGAGAGCGTAGGTCCCCTATAGTTAATAAGCATGGTAGCATACACATGCTCTAGCAGTTCCGCAAAACACACATTGGCAAGTTATTATTCAATAAAATCTGAGAATGTATACTATTATTTATATTTATTATTTTTAAATAATTTTTAAAATAATTCCATAAATTGGGGTAAAACTAAAATATTCCACCTTTATGAGCGACAGTGTAGTTTGGTTTCTCCTATAGCATTTCAAACTATGTGAAAATTGTTCACAGGGCTTCCACAGGGTGATCTTCCTAAATTATTACAATTGCCAAAGAGTCGTCGTATGGCTGGCAGAAGGGCACTAGACTTTAGCAGGCAAATTCGACAAATATTTTAAGATTTTTCATTTTTTAAATATTTTAAGTAAATTTGACACTATCCATCATTTTTTTTAATCCTGGCTTTGGGAAAGAAAAAAAATGTCGACTAATTGTCAATAGTAAAAGGGAGTAGTTGCAAGCGCAAGCTCAAGAGACAAGGGGCCGTATTCTTAACCCTGTGTTATCTCTAATATTGTTGTATCTTTGAAGATAACACAAAACTTATAACAATGTTCAGAATACCCGGCGCCCAAGGCCACAATTTCTCGGCAGAAGGACGCAAATACGCGACGACCTTGAATTGCGCATGCCCACAACGTTAGAGCCGTTTTGAATTAAAAACCGTCTGCATATTTCCGAGAACGAGAACCGGTACCTGTAAGCATTACAAATTCTGCTATTTAAAGCTATTTTCAATTTAAATTTATATGATATTGAAAATGTTCAATCTTGATAGGTATTCTAATCTTCACACTGTGTTTAAAACAAGGCAATGACAGAAAAAAGCTAGTTAAATCGCAAATTTATTTCATATCATACTAGTTTGTTTGTTCAGCTCAGTCCCATTCATTGAACTTCGTGTATTACTATTGTTTATAAAACTTTTCGGCCCTTGTTCAGAAACCTATCCAAAATTTGACCCGTAACTCCTGCGTGGAGATACTCTACTAAGGGTACGTTTATGATAAATTTTGAAGGTAGAATGAGCGATTTGAAACGCTCATCGTAAACGCCGATGTAATCGCAGTTACACGTTGTCGGGGTTGTAGCCTACTGTTTATGCTCACTTCTCTGACTCCTCCAGAGTCCAGGCATGATTCTGGCTCAGACTCAGAGCAAGAATCATGCCTGGAGGAGCCAGAGAAGTGCAGTGCAGAGTCTGCACCTGCACTGCGCATGCTACGTTGACCCCATTTAAACACGTTTAAATAATTGTGCGTTTATGCTTCCCCAGAATCGCCGATCCAAAACGCACCTTTTTGTGAGTTTGCGATTATGATCGCTGTTTTTCTGTGATTCTACAAACTAAACGCGTAACAAATGCCTCATTCTGGCCAGAAAAAGTTGAGCATAAACGTACCCAAAAATAAAGCCTTAAAAGGAGGGGGTTTTCGACCACTTATACTTAAGACAAAATCCTATTTTGGGGACTCTTTACTTCCTATTTATAGACTCTATTCATTTCTTGTTTAAATCATGAAGCAAATATTATTGTTAGACCCTAGATCTATTTAAACAAAAACAAAAAGGAGGGGGTTTTCGACCACTTAAGACAAAATCCTATTTTGGGGACTCTTTACTTCCTAGACCCTATTTAGATCTAGACTATATTCATTTCTTATTTAAATCATGAAGCAAATATTATTGTTATTTAAACAAACAAAAAGTCCCAGAAAAAAATCACGAATTGCCATGTCAATATTCAATTCATTTTTCACTGTTTCGGAGGCAGTTATCGACATAGCGAGCCAGTTTTTGACCGCATGTACAAAGTCAATAGGAAGCGCACGCATGCGCCGCGCATTTCCGCCCTGATCTATAGCACTAGCGGGCGGAGCAGGTATCCCACGCCGGAGCTCCCCGATGCTCGCCATGTCGAAAACTAGCACTGCGTTGATCAGAAATTGAAATCTGAATTAGACAGAGATATCGTGTGTGCGTTGCGGTGTCCGACTGCATTGATTTTATACATGCGATGAGATACTTTCGAGCTTGCGACCCGCACAAAATCGGGCTCTAAATCTGAAAAATACTTGAAATAAAGCTCATTTTATGGTACCCATATTTCTTACAGACACGCGTAAGATACTTGATTTTTCAGATTCGGGTAGCGGGACCGCCGATTACATCGCTAAAATGTGATATTTTAGGATATATTTTCCATTGCAAATGTGGTTCTTCAGTGACTCTGTTATGGTATGGTATGTCTTGGATATGTGATATGCTATTTTGCGATGTATTTTAAAGAGATTTTACCATGCATCCAACCAATCGGCCGAAAACTGGAGATGGTCGATTACCCCCTCCTTTACTTTAGAAATATTCATTAAATGTCGAAATAAAGATCATGAGTTAAAAGTTGTTATGTTTATTACGCATACATGTACCTGTTTCGTGTCAATTTTCTTGTTATTTTTGGAGTATTTTTCGGATAAACGTACACATTTTTCACACCGCTGCACAATTACAAGTACATACCGATGGTGGGTTGCGGGCGGGCGCGCGCGCGCCTGTGTGAAGTTATGTACCGTAATGTCTCAGATCCTCATTACGGTAGATAACTTCACACAGGCGCGCGCCCGCCCGCAACCCACCATAGGTATGCACTTGTATTGATTATCCGATTTGTCACTGATTTTTGTCATTTGTCATTGCAAGAAGGCAGGAGTGGGGTTACCTGAATTCATGTGTTATTATAGAGATATCGACTGCTTTGAGAGGCCTGACTGTTTTATAGGCTCAAGAGAACGTGCTCACATCTTGCCATGACCCAGAGGCTCGCCTCAGTCGCCTGGGTGGGCGGTGCTCCGAGGGGTCATGGCAGGATGTGCAAGTTCTCAAGAACCTATAAATCAGCCAGACCTTGAATATTAAAGCAGTCGATATGTCTTTTATATACTGAATTCAAACAAAAATCTACCAAGAATTCTTACCTTATCCTTTTATTGAGTAAAGATTGGTTAAAACATCACAGAAAATCTGAAAAACTGTCTGTTTATCTTTGCTGGAAAAATGACTGAAATTTTCGTTCAGTTGGGAATTGCAGACAAAAAGCACTGTATGGTGTCCACGCTCGCTCAAAGAACATTTTAACACGTAAACCAATGGGTATCGCAGCAAAATTTAACTATTTGCATGGTAACGAGAAATTGAGGGATCTCACTCTTGGACTATTTGGACCGGTTCGGGCATTTTTTGTTTCTTTACGGCTCCAATTTCGACCAATCAAATGCCTGGATTTCTTAGGAGAGGTATATATATAATGAATTCTACTACTACATGTACAGATCTGCATGTACTAGTAGTACTGGTAGAACATTAGACAAATAGGGGGGCATTCTTTACTGAGACATGCCCAAGAACTGGCATGCATGACTTAAACTCTAAAGAACTTATGCTCTATGCAATATGTAAAGCGTATCAGTTCTTTTAGGCATGCATACAAGATTTTTCAATCTTTTATTTAAACATTTCTCTTGTACATTTTTGTTTTCCTCCAAATGTAGGATTGTCCCAAGCAGGAAACATCAATGGCTGACAAAAGAGGCCTACAGCACCCCCAAGGGCTGGCCTGCCCTCTTTGTCTTGATACCTTCAAGAACCCCACCCTGCTTCTATGTGGACATACGTTCTGTAAGGTCTGTCTGGAGGGTTACGATCAGCAACGGAATGGCGTTGATCACATGGAGTGCCCTGTGTGCAGAAAACGCACCAAGCTTAAGGAAAATAGGATTGCCGGACTGTCACCCAACTTTTCACTAAAGGGGCTTCAGGATGAACTCCACATCGATGAACAGACGTCACAAAACCTGTGTCCACTACACAAGGCTGAAGACAGGAACATATTTTGTGAAGCTTGTGAGAGTTTCATTTGCATTATTTGCTTCATTAAAAACCATCAAGGGCACAGGATCATCAGGAAAGCGGACTTAAAAGAGGGGTTAAGAAAGAAGAGAATGGCTCTCATTCAGGATGGTAAGGCAAAGAAAAGCCAAATTGAGGAGCTTTTAAAAGATGCAGAACAACAAAAGAATGGGATTTGTTGCCACCTTAGCAAAATGGAGAGGGAAATTAGGGATGCTTATGCTAAAAAGTTTACCACTCTCCAAGAAAATGAGAGGAAATTAATAGAAAAGGTTCACAGTATTCAAAGGGGCTCTGACAAGCAATTGAATTGCTGTATTGCTCAGCATATTGAGTCGATAGATAACATAAGCATCTCGGTTGTAATATTAGAATCCAACGATTCAGAGCATTTACAAGATCATGTTCTGATAGAAGATCATTTGCGTTGCATTTCTCTTGAAAACTCACTTAAGAAAGTCAACAAAACCAATGATGATCAGTCCATGGCACAGGTGCAAGTAGCAAAGAACTCCAAGTTTCATTGCGCCAAAAGGGAACTTCTTGATGTAGGTCACATTGAGCTGGGAAACGCAGAGGCGGTTAGCATTCAAGGAGTAAAGACGACTGCTCCTGTGGCTGTGCATACCCTAGGTCAGAAAGGAAAGAAGGGAAAGGCAACAACAAGTAACAGTCAACAGGCGAGGACAACTGCTCCTGTGGCTGTACATACCCTAGGTCACAACGGTCGGGGAGGAAAGGCAACAACAAGTAACAGTCAACATGGCATGACGACTGCTCAGGTGAATATGAACACCGATGAGATGCAACCAAGTACTAGTGGTAATGTAGGGGCTATAACCGCTATTCCAGCAATGGTTAAGAATAATTCACTGACCATTGTGTCTGTGAAGGAAACTAAATGTGCTAGTATATTTGGGATGGCAGCTCTATCTCCCGATTCTGTGGTGATAGGGTTTGGTAGTCCTGGTTCTGTGTGCTTCTCTTTGTCAGGTGAGATAACACCATATCTGGGTGAAGAGGAAGTATGTGACATTGCATGCCTTACTCATGGTAGATCAGCAGTATCGGGTTTTGATGGGGTATCCTCACTATGCTTTATCTACAATGCACGAGGTAAAACAAAATTTCAATATCAGTGCAAGCAAGGCTGTCGCTACCGGTCTTATTTAAAGCTATGTAGTGACCAACATGATAATATCTATGCTGTCAACGGCAATCCAGAGATCTACATCTTCAGTGGTTGCAACCCTAACCCACAGACCATCATCCCAACTGGCAAAGTCGAGCCTAGCCGGATCTGTGTTACCCAGACGGGTGCTATTATCATCAGCGGTAGGCATGGGTCAGTTACTGTGTATGATAGAGAAGGTTGTGTGGGTAGCTCTTTCAAACCTGACAAAGTAATGATTGACTACCTGTATGCTGCAGTAGATAGTCGAGATAGAGTGTTAGTAGCTAGGGTGGAGAATTTTTGTGATGTGCTGAGATTGTCCAGATATACTCTCCAAGGAGTGACACTCACCGAGGAGGTGATGTTCCAAGAACTCAAACTCCCACATGACTTCAAACCTGACGTCTGTTATATGGTTAGTCTCTCTCCTAGCATGATTGCCCTTTCTACCGGCAAGCATTTGTATTTCATAGAACTTGGTCTGTAGCTCTTTTTCCTACCACCATCCTTCTTGTTCACCTACAATTATTTCTTACTCTTTCATATTATTGCATTTTTTTATGCCTCCGCTACAAAGTAGCCGGAGGCATTATGTTTTCTGGTTGTCCGTCCATCCGTACGTCCGTACGTCCCGTTCTCGTGATCGCGTTATCTCAAGAACCAATTGATGGTTCCCTCCAAACTTGGATCATGTATATATCTAACAGAGCCAATGAACTGATTAGATTTTGGGGTCATGAGGTCGAAGGTCAAAGGTCACAGGGCTCATTATGTATACAAAAATAGCTTGTGATTGCGTTATCTCATGAACCGATCGATGGATTCCTGCCAAAATTGGGTCATGTATGTATCTAACAAAGCCAATGAACTGATTAGATTTTTGGGTCACAAGGTCGAAGGTCAAAGGTCACATGGCTCATTATGTATACAAAAATAGCTTGTGATCGCGTTATCTCAAGAACCGATCAATGGATTTAAACTTGCCAAACTTGGGTCATGTATGTATCTTGCAGAGCCAACGAACTGATTAAATTTTGGGGTCACGAGGTCAAAGGTCACAGGGCTCATTATGTATGCACAAATAGCTTGTGATCGCATTATCATGAGAACCAATAGACAGATTACTATCAAACTCAAGACATGGATATCAGTATCTTGCAGAGCCAATTAACTGATTAGATTTTAAGGTCATCAGGTCAAAGGTCATGGGGCTCATTATGTATGACTATAAATAGCTTGTGAATGCATTATCATTAAAACCGACAGATGGATTACAATCAAACTTGAATTTTAAAAATTGCTTCCGTTTTGGTTTGTAAAAATGCTCTATGCATGGCGGAGGCATCATTTTTGACTGCGCGCAGTCAAAATTCCATCTAGTTACATGTATTTCTTCTGTTGTGGTTTCATTCTTACGCAGCAATGAGAGTAGGGAAAGTCAGTGGTATTTGGCAGTTAAGGTACAAAGTACATACTGTACATGTATATTGAACATAATATATGTTCACGTAACTCACATCAAAAGTACATTCCTTGATACACTCTACTACTATCGTAAGGCTATCAACTAAGTTGTTTGATGAGCTTGTAAAAAAAAGTGATCGCTTTGAGTATTTACTTGCATACAAGCAGTATCACAAAAATCCTTTGAAGTATAGAAATTAATTACAACTTTAGTTTGTATCATCATAGGAAGGAAAAGTGAGCAGTTTCGAAAGGGTTCATAAGGCTGATGGTTGGGAATACTGATATTGAAAATTTTACATAGTAGACAATTCTAAAAAAATAATTATTAAATGTACATGTAGGCCGAGGCAAATCGGAGATGCAGTCCGAATCATCTTTTCCACCTTCAAAATTGAAAGTGTCTTTGAATAGCAATTACATAATATGTCATTGTGAAATGTAGGAGAAGCCATTGCTTAGAAAATTATAAGTTGCTCATTGTATTTGTCTTCCACACTGTTGAAAAAGAAAACAATTTAAAAAGAATATATGTATGTGTAATCAATCAAAGTGATCATTCTTCTTAAAAAAAACAATTATGTTGCAATTTTTGTGTAAATTGATTCAGCCTTTTTAGACATGATGCTTTAAAATAGTTAATTTTTTTCAATATATATATACATGTATATGTCAGATTTTTCTTGAACATGTTACAGTTTGTAAATACATGTATATGCCAAGCCTTGTAACTTAATAGGAGTATGTACTGTAGTTGTCATTATGCAGTATTATGATATCATTCCTTATATCTTATGGAAACCAGTACCGGGTAATCATTCTTTAAAGAGAAATTGAGTCACAGTCAAAATTGATAATTGTATCCACTATCCTGTGATTCCAAGTTCTTGTTTAGAAAATGCAAAATGGACGGTGTTCATTACCTTTTTTGTATTTTACATACAACTGTGTATTGCATTCATGATAGGATAATCAATAACAAAGAATATTTACCAAGTGTGAAACGCGATATATGTGAAAATGATATATATACAAGCATTCATCGAAAAGCTTAACGCCGTATGTTGGCAATTTTGAAAATGGAATTCCAAATATTATCTTTATTTGTTTTTTAAATCAATTCAAGTCTCTATATAATGGTTGTTTTCTGAAGGTTCAGAAACCTTATAAGTCCAGAAAAGACACGTGGTTTAATAATGTTTTACGTAAAATGTGCAAGAAGAAATACATACATTGTCCAAGTCCAAAAAAAAATCATAATTCTTATAAATTGTATAGAAATTAATGTAATAATACAATTTTAAAAATTCAGAATGAATACTATCATCAAAATTGTTACAGGTGCAATTTGACATGAAGAAAACAAGAACCCACTATTATTATTATTATTATTGTAGAATTATCGATCCATCAATGATAATAATGACATTGCCAATGAATTCAACGATTTTGAAAAATCAATATTGGTCCGTCTTTAACGCAAAATATCCAAGATACTTATTCCAACTCCATGTGTAAATATGTGTAATTTTTAGAAAGAAATGATCAATCTGCTTTTTTATGCCGATTACTCCAAAAGAAATAATTGATATTGTATGTAATCTTAAGAATCGATCAAGTTCTGGTTTTGATGAGATAAATATTTCTATAGTAAAAAGAGTCGTTGAATGATTGATAACATTATTGATCATTCTTCTTTAACAAATTTGGGTGTGACTATTGATAGTAAGTTATCCTTCAATGAGCATATTGATATAACGGTAGGTATTCTGAATAAGTTAAAGCATTTTCCACAAAATATACTCAAAATGATCTATAATTCTATTATTTCACTCTCTTTACAATATAGTAATCTTGCCTGGAATTCCTCTGCTACATATTCAATGTTATAAAGATTACAAAAAGGGCAGTGAGAATCATTTTCCATGCCAATTATCTTGCCCATACAAAGCCGTTATTAAATAACCTGAATATGTTGATTTTTCTGATTATGAAATTGCAATTTTTATTTTCTTATGTTTTAAAAACTATATACCAAACAGTATTTCAGATTTTGTTTGTTATAATGCCCATATACATTCCTATAATGCATGTGGATCTTCAAACTTCCATTTACCCAAAATATGCATCTCACTAGCTAAAAATTGTATTTTTTTCAAAGGGCCCAAAATCTGGAACACTTTAACATTACATATTAAATCTAGTCCATCAATAAATGTTTTGTTTAAAGAGATATAGTAGATATATCAGTAATGTTTGATCAGGTTTTTTATTTTGTTTTATGAGTATCTATCAGTGGCGGATCCAGGGGGGGGGGGCCTAAACGGCCGCGGCCTCCCCTATTGGCGGCGCAAAAAAAGAAAAAAAGAGGAAGAAAAGAAGAGAAAAAGAAAGGAGAAGAGAAGAAAAAAAAGGAGAAGAGAAAAGAAACAGAGAGAGAGAGAAAGCGAGAATAAGAGAAAAGAAAACGAAGAAAGCCCCCCCCCCCCCCCACAATTTGCTTTTCACGCAACAAAGTCCGGCCCGTACTGACTTTACACACCGGAGATAGAGGGGTGCTTCAAAGAGGGAACATAAATGCGCGTACCCTAGATAACACTGAGTGGGTGGGGGGGGGGGGGGGGGAGAAAAGTCGGGTGAGAAAGGGCACTAAGTGACAGTAACGACGAATAAGGGGTCAATCCAGTAGGCTTGGCAAACGTCATTGAATAGAGGGGGCCGGGCCGGGCCCCCCTTCCCCACTCGGTGTTATTTAGGGTACGCATATGCGTGTAATTCCCTCCTTTTGAAAACAATACCCAAGTCCGGTGTGTTAAGTCTTCTTTGTGTATGTACGAGCCAGACTTTGGTGCGTGAAAAGTACCCCTTTACCGGATATTTTGGTAACACGCATGAGGTCATTCGGACCCCGGAGTCGGGGGGGGGGGGGGGGGGGGGGAGGGGGGCCGGGCCGGCCGCATAAAATCTCGAGCCGCGGATTCAAAGTTAAACGTTAAAAACAGCCCCTGCGCTACAAAGTTCACCACTCTTTAGTGAGAAATTTGAAAAGGGCATAATATTTTGGATGTCTTTTAAATAGAAGCTATATACTCAACAGTCAAATTTTAAATTAACGGTAGGGCCGCTTCACAACCCTTATTTTGCCCTTCAGCTCATACCAACTGGCTTGTGCTTGTATTTGAACTCATGTTGGTAAAACCATGGATTTATCCATGGTTGGTGTAATAAATCTTTCATTTCTACTAACCTAATTGTGTGTTATCACAAGCATGATTGTTTCATTTTCTCTTTAAAGCAGGCGCGTAGCCAGGGGCGGTAGGAGCAGAGAAGGAAATATTTTTGAAACTCTGACAAGTCGAGAACGGTACAACGAATCGTCTTCTTTCTCTAAAAATTTAATGAAATGTCAAAGTTTCCGCGCTTCGCTAGGGAGGGGGGGGAACTGAATTCAGACAAGGATTAAGAGTCGCGAATGGTACAACGAATCATCATCTTTCTCTAATAATTTAATGGAACGTCAAAGCTTCCGCGCTACGCGAGAGCGGGGAAAACTAAATTCAGACAAGGATTTAGAGTCGAGAATGGAACAGCGAATTATCTTCTTTCTCTAATAACTGAATCAAACGTCAAAGCTTCCGCGCTTCGCGCGGGAGGGGGGAAACTGAATTCAAACAAGGATTAAGAGACGAGAATGGTACAACGAATCGTCTTCTTTCTCTAATAACTGAATGAAACGTCAAAGCTTCTGCGCTTTCCGCGGGAGGGGGTAAACTGAATTCAGAGAAGGATTAAGAGTCGAGAAAGGAACAGCGAATTATCTTCTTTCTCTAATAACTGAATGAAACGTCAAAGCTTCCGCGCTTCGCGCGGGAGGGGGGGGGGGGGGACTGAATTCAAACAAGGATTAAGAGACGAGAATGGTACAACGAATAGTCTTCTTTCTCTAATAACTGAATGAAACGTCAAAGCTTCCGCGCTTTGCGCGGGAGGGGTAAACTGAATTCAGAGAAGGATTAAGAGTCGAGAAAGGAACAACGAATGGAAAAACGTTCCATTCAACTTTGATATCTGTGCACAAATTTCAGACGAGAATTTGCTTTTTTTACAACTTATTCCACTAAAGATGAAAATGATATTGCGTTAACCAACTCAACGCCTAAATACTTCACGGATTCTTTTCTCTTTATTACTTGATTATTGTGTGCCAATTTGAATTCAAATGACTTTTTAGAACTACTGTTAAAACAAAACAAAAAGCTTTATGTTTTTCCCAAGTGTAAAGAAAGCTTATTATCAGTCATCCAATCGACACACGACGACGTAGACAGCTGTTCACTGAGCTTTTCCTCAAGACATTTTGGATTAGGATTTGAATAGTACGCTGTCATCTGCGTATAATAATAGTCTAAAGTCTTTTATACAAATACACATATCATTGATATAACTTGTAAATAGAATTGGGCCTATAATGCTTCCCTGAGGATCACCGCATGTTATAGGCATTAGTTTGGAACGAATATAATGAATGGCCACAACTTGGTGTCGATAAGACAAGTAGGGTCTGAACCACTCTAAACTTGATTTATTAAAACCCATTAGTTGTAACTTCTTCAATAAGACGCAATGATTAACTGTATCAAAAGCTTTTTGCAGATCAAGGAGCACCATACCAACAAACAGGCGCGGATCCCGGATTTCTTAGGGGGGGGGGGGCCCACTCTTTTTTGTTGGTCCCAAAAAAAATCGCAACGACTCAGCCAGCCGCTGAAGCGGGGGGGGGGGGGGGGGGAGGTAAGAGGACACTTTTTTTGGTTTTTTGGTCTCGAAATTTGAAAATTTGACATTTTGTTCCGTTGGGGGGGGGGGGGGGGAGTTTTGCTCCAAAATACACACATAAAAAAAAAACCGAAGGGGGGGTACAACCCCCCAACCCCCCCCCCACCCCCCTGCGTACGCGCCTGCTCGTCTGAATACAGTTTTTTCCCCTCCCGCGCGAAGCGAGGAAGCTTTTACGTTTCATTAAATCAATAGAGCGATTCGTTGTACCGTTTTTTACTCTTAATCCTCGTCTAAATTCACCCCCCCCTCCCGCGCAATGCTCGGAAGCGTGTACGTTTTATTAAATCATCAGAGAAAGAAGAAGATTCGTTGTACCGTTCTCGACTCCTAATCCTCGTCTGAATTCAGTTCCCCCCCCCCCAAAAAAAAAAGAAGAAAATCCGCGCGCGCGAAGCGCGGAAGCTTTTACGTTTCATTAAATCATCAGAGAAAGAAGACGATTCGTTGTACTGTTCTCGACTCCTAAAACTTGTCTAAATTCAGTTACCCCACCTCCTGCGCGAAGCGCGGAAGCTTTGACATTTAATTTAATAATTAGATAAACAAGACGATTCGTTGTACCGTTCTCGAAAATAATTATCGTCTGAATACAGTTTTCCCCATCCCGCACGAAGCGCGGAAGCTTTTACGGTTCATTAAATCATTAGAGAAAAAAGACGATTCGTTGTATCGTTCTCGACTCTTAATCCTTGTCTAAATTCAGTTACCCCACCTCCTGCGCGAAGCTAATTTAATTATTAGAGAAACAAGACGATTCGTTGTCCGTTCTCGAAAATAATCATCGTCTGAATACAGTTTTCCCCATCCCGCACGAAGCGCGGAAGCTTTTACATTTCATTAAATCATGAGAGAAAGAAGACGATTCGTTGTACCGTTTTCGACTCTTAATCCTTGTTTGAATTTCAATTTTTTTTTGTCTGATCCTTTTTCTTCATATGTCCTCTTCATTTTATCTCCTCTCTTTTTTTGGCCGGCGTTTTTTTTTTTTTTTTTTTTTTTTTTTTGGGGGGGGGGGGGGGGGGCCGCCCCCACTGTCCCCCTGGCTACGCGCATGCGGTCAGATCAACATCTTTTGATACCTTGTCCGCCCCCAGAAACTCATGGATTGAAGGCAAATTACGGTCAGATAAGCATTCAGGGGCCCGCCTCAGGGCCCCTGGTGGGGTCGAGGGTGCGGAAACCCCTGAATCTCGGGGGTTTCAGGCATTTGATTACGGTCAGATGAACATGTTTTTATACCTTATTTGTGACACTGGCAGGACACTGATTGGCGTGAGGTCCAGCGGGCGGAGCCCCCAGAAACTCAGGGGTTTTAGGCATTATATTACCGTCAGATTAGCATCCATTGTGGTCCAGGGGGCAGAGCCCCCGGAAGCTCAGGGGTTTAGGCAATTGATTACGGTCAGATGAACATATTTTTATATTTTATTTGTGACACTGGCAGGACACTGATTGGCGTGAGGTCCAGCGGGCGGAGCCCCCCAGAAGATCAAGGGTTTTAGGCACTAAATTGCGGTCAGATGAGTATCAAGGGGCCTGTCCAAGGGCCCTTGGTTGGGTCCCGGGCGCAGAGCCCCGGAAGCTCGGGGTTTTAGGCGTTTAATTACGGTCAGATGAGCAATTTTTGATACCTTATTTTGTTGTGACACTGGTAGTTAACTATTCTTTCTTTCTTGCTCTCTTTCTTTCTATTTCTCTTTAAAATGCTTTTCCAAAAAAAATTGGGGGGGGGAAGCTGGAGGCTCCCGATCCCCGCCGTTCCGCGGGCCCTGACATGTAGGCATCTCAAGAAGCATATTTCTTGCCTGGCTGTTAATTTACAAACGCATAAAAAAGTATAATTTACTAAAGAATGAAGAAAAATCTCGGAAAATTATGCCATTTCAGCATTATGTGTAAACCACCGTTATGGAATTAGAAATAAACCACGTTTAAAGATAAACTTTAGTACTGGTAATGCGATTGCATTGTTAAGAAAAGGTATGGAAAGGATCAGAACAGTTGATCATGTAGCATGTAAGTATTGGTGTGCACTGCAAGGTTCTGGAGTCATCAAAATCATAATAAATTTGACCGAGTCTTGGTAAAGTAACACAGAAAGCTATATATGGGACAACACACATGGTGTCGGGGTTGGTACTACCTTGATTTCCTTGTCTTTCTATGCTCATTACTCGGCCAGTATACATTTTCTTCCAAAATTGTTTGGCACATGTCATTTATTTGTAGTATTGAACATTCAGTGTAAGTTTCGTTTGATTCTGTGAGAATTAATTTTCTTTTTTTTACCACTACTGGAGTTTATCTTTAAATTTGATTTCCCCCGAGCCCCCTCCCCGATAAATACGCCAGTGCCCCCCTCCCCCCGATCTACACTTTGTTGGCGGAAAAATCGCAACTGATCTCCCCTACCTTTCTTCTTTCTCTTTTTTTCTTTCCCTTTCTCTCCTCTATCCCTTTCCCTTCCCTTCCTTCTCTCTCTTTTAGGTTTGATGGGGGGGGGGGGGGGGGGGGGAGGCAAGGTCATTTCGGCCCCCACCCTTCTCCGCACGTTGTTGGCGGGATTAACTGCAAATGATCTATTTCTCCTTCTTTTCACCTTTTTTTTGGTCCCTTGTAGCTCTCCTTTTTTTCTTTTCCTTCTTTCTCTCTTTTTTTCAGCGGGGCGGGGGGAGGCAAGGGCATTTTGCCCCATCCCCACCCCGATCCACAACTTGTTGGCGGAAAAATTGCAACTGATACCCCCTTCTTTCTATTTCTATTTGGGGGAGGGGGGAGGCGATGCTCTTTCGCCCTCCCCGATCACTTCTTCCCCCTTTTCTTTTCTTCTTCCT
>JAVYIG010014792.1:0-39460 GCA_035222895.1 Strongylocentrotus droebachiensis | reverse complement strand
CATATTTTGCTCACCTGCGTGGAAGGAGAAGGGGGAAGGGGGGGGGGGGTCGTACGTTACTATGATAGTGGCTGGGCCCATAAATCACGAATGTGTTTTCTTTTAAAATCTTGCCATTACAGTAGTTTACTTAGATCTTATTTAAATAATCATTATCGTACAGCCACAGACGAGGTTATTGTAACAGCTCATCATTCACTATTGTCACTTAAAAAACATAAGCATAAGTATACGTGCGTGACGAGTCTCAATGTTGTTCGACGTGCTTCGAAAGCGATATATCTATTTTCGTCCAGACAATACCCAGACTGTGTCCACGTGACCGATCATTGTGACCGAACATACACTATTGTTCTTCTCTTTGCTTATGATGATGATGATGATTTTTTTCCTTTTCTTCTTTTTTTTGTCCGCCTACCCGCGCTGTTGACACAATCAGAAAAGATCTTACCGCCCCAATGCTCGCCGACACAAATATGGTTTACACAAACTAATCATCGTAATGATTCCAATAGATATCTAAGTCGTCATTCGCAGCGTATTAAGAGCCCTAGAGAAGCAATCATTCTCTGCACAACAGCGTTAACGATTAATTTGCGTGAGAAAGAACACATATTGTTTCGATAGCTAATCATGTATCCAATCGAATTACGGTAAATAATCTCTGTTTTTTTCTTTATTATTTTTCTTTCACACTTCCTCATTTGCTCTGCTGTTTTGTTTCGTCTTGTCTGGACGAAAGTATCATAGTGTCAAATACATCATCACCTCAATAGAGGCTGAGAATTTCAATGATGTTATAGACTTTAACCTGATTGTTACCAAAACAGAACTCGATACTATGTATCTGACGATAAACGCAACTACACTGGATAAGAATATTAAAATATACGTATAGATGAAACTGAATCTGAATCAAACACCAATTCCGTTTATTCATACATTATGGGTGGGCGTTAACATGGACAATGAGAAGAGTTTCTTTTTCTGTATTGTTTTTCTGACACACTTTGGTTTTGTAACTTCCTTTAAAAATCTTTTTTTTTTAATTTTCTTATTAAAAAAAAGAAAAACCACATAATAAATATTTAGAATTCTGTTATAATGATAGATTAATCATTAAATTCAATTAAATTCGAAAGCTTGAAAATGAAGGAATTACATTTTCACTTCTGAAATATCAATTCAGTTTCGGATTAGACTTCTCTTTACTTATTTGTATTTCTTTGCATTTATTCTCTGTCCCCTTTCCAGAATGTATCTTTGCTTCAGAAATGAAAACGTTTAATAGACATATTACGTTTATTCTAAAATAAACAAATAATGAAAACGACGATTTCATTCTTTTCCCCTTTCAATTACATACCTATTATTTTTTTTAATTCAACTTGGGTACTCATTCTTTCATTTCATCAATTAAGTGTTTTATATATATATATATTTGTTATAATGAAAATAATAACATTATACAGTAGGCTTGCGGGTGCACCATGTGAGAAAGAGGGAGGATTGAGGAGTCCTGAAAAGGACTCTCGGTAATTAAAGAATCAAGATTCAAGATTATTTTATTGGGTCCATGCATGCGAACATTACATAGAAATTTAGCTTCCAATGGCTTTTTTGACAGTGAATAATACAAATGATAGAA
Source organism: Strongylocentrotus droebachiensis (assembly GCA_035222895.1). Classification (NCBI taxonomy): domain Eukaryota; kingdom Metazoa; phylum Echinodermata; class Echinoidea; order Camarodonta; family Strongylocentrotidae; genus Strongylocentrotus; species Strongylocentrotus droebachiensis. Next base: position 37,812 of record JAVYIG010014792.1, on the reverse strand, counting down.
AATACAATATAACATTTAACAATAGAAAACGATGTACATAAATATGAATAATTATTTATAATGTGCATTTGCCCCTCAATTTCATATTGCCTACAATTAATCATAAATTAAAATGTCTCATAATATAATCTTTCATGAGGGTGTGTAGTCCTGAAAAGGACTGTTGGTGTAGTCTTGAAAAAGGCTGTTGGTTATCTTTCTTAGCTTATAGTTCTAAGGAGAACTATAGCGCTTGGAGAGGATGAGTGGCGGGAGTGGACAACCACCTCCGGATAACCACCCTCTAGGACAACTACCCCCCAGACAACTGCCCCAGACAACTACCCCTTATGACAACCACCCTCTAGGACAACTACCCCTGGACAACTGCCCCCTAGGACAACTACCCCCAGACAACTACCCCCTGCAATAACCACCCTCTAGGACAACTACCCCCTGGACAACTGCCCCCACACAAGTACCCCCAGACAAGTAACCCCTAGGGCAACCGCCTTCTAGGACAAATACCTCCTTGAAATCATCAACCTATATGTAAATACCACCCAAATACCCCCGGACAATAACCACTTAGGGTAATTATCAATCGGGGGGTAGTTGTCCTAGAGGTTGGTTGTCGTAGGAGGTAGTTGCCGGGGGTAGTTGTCCGGGAGTAGTTGTTGTAGGGGGTAGTCGTCCTAGAGGGCGGTTGCCCTAGGGGTATTGTCCTAGAATGTATAGTTGCCCCAGAGGGTGGTTATCCTACGGGTGTTTATCCGGGGATGGTTGTCCAGGAGGTAGGTGTCCTAGAACAAAAACAAATCAATATTGGTTAACATAGTTTATGTCAATCACTTCATTTAGCTGCTATATCAACTTTTGTCATAGTCTGATTAATTTGAACAAAAAATGTATTATGTCTTTGTCATTCGATTTCGGTTACACAAAGCACATGCACCAGCCCCCCCCCCCCTCAAAAGATAAAATATATATATATATCATAGTGAGCGGCAATGCAACACTCTATTTAATTGTGCGTAAAATGCATTTGAAATGACAAATTGTGCATAGAACAAGTATTTGTGTTGCGATATAGATTACACAAAAGATATGTTTTCATTTTGAAATCGTTTTGAAATCGGTAGAATCGCTGAGTGATTTTTATGAACATTAGTCATTTTGATGGTCCCTGCGTCATTTCTTTTGTTCGTTTTTGAAAACTGTGACAACAAGAATAAATGATGTGTGGTTCGTAGCAATAACAAGGATGTAGACGGCTTTGTCTAAGGAAAGTGAAACTTATGAACTAGAGGAGAAAGAGAGAGAGAGAGAGAGAGAGAGGGGGGGGGGAGAGAGAGAGAGAGGGGGTAGGGGGGGGGGGGGGAGTTTGAAAGAAAATCAATTTCTAACGTAGGCAAAAATTAACAGACTGTGAAACGCACCAGACTTGAAAATGCAGACAGTGGAATAATAGAAGGGGAGCGGAAGGGACAATGAGTTTGGTAATGGCGTGAAGAATAGTATGTGCTTAAAAGTTAAAAGTGTAGTGATTGGAGAAACGCCAGAGGAAGGGAGAGAGAGAGAGGTGGGAGGGGTGGGGGGGGGGGGGGGGGGTAAATGGGAAGGGGAGCGATAAGTCGAAAGGAAGAGAGAGAGAGAGAGAGAGAGTTAGAGAGAGGAAGAGAGAGGGGGGGGGTGATAAGTAATGGTGTAAAGTAAGTGAGTGGCTAATAATTACTAGAAACTAGAAAGACATCCAAATATACAATGTGAATACACAAAATCATATGTTATTAGTAAAGTTTCTGCATTTTACTTTATATCATTTCGAGTTTTTGAAATCTAACTCTAGAAGAACTGCGCTGTCATATTCAATACCTCTAAATCACTTTACCAAATGTATGCAGCATATAAAAATCCCCATTACAAGCATCGTGTATAAAAATAAGTCATTTATTGGACCTGTGAACATTTAAACAATACAACAAAGAAAATAACGCCGAGAAAAGAAAACAAAATAAAACAAATAAAAGAAGAAAAGGAAGAAAAGAAGAAGAAAAAAAAAACGAGGGACAAATTCAAGAAAGAGAAAATTAAAAAGAGAGAATATTGTAAAGTGATTTGAAGAATTTATTGAGATATAATTAAATCATAAAGACAAATCACGGAGCCGAGAAGAGGTAGATGAACGGAAGAGGGCGTTGGTCCCCTTGTTAACGGGGTTTTATTATCTGGCGTGTCTTCCATCTCGCAGTCGTTTGAGGCGGTTGTTATAAACGAAAAGAGAAATCAAAACCTTCACTGCATGAATCATAACATTTGTGCAAACAACGTTGACAGGAAAAATATTGAGGGAGGCGGTGGGGGAGGTAGATAGATAGAGAGAGAGAGAGAGAGAGAGAGAGAGAGAGAGAGAGAGAGAGAGGGAGAGAGGGAGAGAGAGAATGGTCAGGAATAAACATATTATAGAAAGAAAGGATCAATTCTATGTGACTTATAATTCGAAAAAGTTGAAAGAGAGAGAGAGAGAGAGAGAAAGGGGGAGAAAAGGGAAAGAGAAAAAAGAAAGAAAGTAATGCTGGGACATACAATGACACAGACGGAGACAGGGAAGAGAGAGGGCGGAAGAGTGAGAGAGAGAGAGAGAGAGAGAGAAAGAGAGAGAGAGAGGGGGGAGAGAGCGGGGGTAGAGCGGGAGAGAGATGGTTAGAGAGAGAGAGGGGGGATTGAAGGAAGGAAGGGTAGGGTGAATGTTGTGATTTATAATTTCACAAAGACTGATTGACGGGTTTCATATTTTCAATCCTTATATGGGAGGGCACTATAACCCACAACGCCCCGAGCGCCATTATTACACATACAATAAGTATGTGGTTCAGGGGCGTCTGACAGCATGTAACTGCTAACATTTTCATGTTTATACTGCTACCCGGTTCTTTGAAATGAGAAAAAGAACAGGATAATAAATCTAAAAAATGACATTGGAAAAATTGATCGCCATCGGCGGTTTGCAAACTGAAAGGACGTGCGGACAGACATGGTTGAGAAGGGGTAAGAAGGGAAAGAGAAAGAGAGAGAGAGAGAGAGAGAGAGAGAGGAGAGAGAGAATGGGGAGAGAGAGAAAGTGGGAGGGGTAGACGGACAGGAAAGTTGAACACTAATCAATACTTCAAAATGATGGAAAAAATGTTCGAAACTTTAAAAAAAAAAAAATTAAAACAACACAAATCAGACCAAAAGAAAAGCATGTTTGACGCTGATCCTGCTATGACAAAACTCTACTCTGTCTGTTTGTCTGTATATTGATCTGGGTCTTTATAACCCCCCCTCTCTCTCTCTCTCTCTCACACACACTCTGTTCCTCTCCCATTGTCACATTAATGTAACAATCCTTCCCCTATTCATTTTGGAGAGACTCCTTCATCTAATCATTATGATGAAATATCGGGGGAGGGAAATATAAGAGAACGAGAATCGACTAGAAAGGAACGGCGAGCTAGAAATTGAAGGGAAAGACCAATAAAAGATTAAACATTCAGAAAAATATAGGCACATAATAGAAATGGCTATTATTAGAGAGGGATGGAAACGACAGAAATATAGGAAGGTGTTAACCGAAGGTTGACATGACATAGGTAAGTCATCAAATTCTTTGATTTCATTTGATGAGTATCAAGATAAATGAATTCTCAAAACCTTCACGAGCAACGATACTAAAGCAAGCAAAACAAAAGTCTCATATAATTATTATGGTTAATAAATTACAACATACATTAGTCTTGACTTTCTCTTCTCTTCGTAACTCCTGTAAAATGTTGGGCAAGCGGATAACAAATCGAATGCAAATCAAGTTCTTCCGTATCTATATACATCGAACATTAACACTTAACATCTTGCATTAATTATAGTATACACATGGTCTTTAAAATCTTTTGTGTCTGTTTCTTCTTCTTCCCTTTTTTTCCCGCTTTGTACTTGTAGTCGTCTGCAATAGAGATCACATCAACGAATTTCTATCTGCGCTCCCGATGATTAATGATATTCATTCGATAGCGATCAAAACGTGCACTAAATATTCAACACATTAACCAAACAATGGGGAAATGGGGGCAATGAGACATGATTGTGCTATCCCAATAAGCATGTCTTTGACCTGCCTTGTTCTTGGGAAAGTACATCATTTTTTATTTGTTGTATTTCAGTTTAATTGTTACAGTGTCAATGACTGCGTGGAATTGCATGTCAGGGAGTGAGAGAGAGAGGGAGGGAGAGAGAGAGAGAGAGGTGGATGGGAGTATGGATGGGGTTTAAAGCTCCACTGTCCTACTTGTAGCTACTTGCTCCCTCTATATAGAAAACTTCCCCAATCGATGACTGTTGGTCCCCCATGATCCTCTTTTTCTTATGTTAGTTGAGAGCTGAGTTAATGAGGTAGCCACCTGTCAGTGACCTTGCTGTGTGGTCTAATCCTTTCTGGCCCAGTAGTATTGACGGTCTTTAAGGGTGGGGAGGTGGTATGCTTTAGTTTGGAGTTGAAATGATGTCAACAGGACATCATTTCAATATAAATTGATATTTTACACTGATGTCTTCGAAACATTTTTGGGGCGTAGGCAAAAGGACAGAAACAAAGACATACATTGCCAAGATTACAGACCTTGATAAACGGGTTATAATACTGCCTTCGAATACAATGAGTGCTAAGCTGGACACGCATTTAATACATATTTTATTCGATATTCAATTTCTTTGAAGAATCAAATGGGCCTATTTTATTCTGTGTTAGCTCGGTCTGAACTTGAATATCGAACTTCCGATTTGTAAATCATCTGCAAAATACGTTTCTCCTATCTCCATTTCTCTAACAGGGAAAACTACTTGTAACACAAATCTACATAAAACGTAGTTTCTACCAAGATTTATAATGTAAAGCCTTAAAGCCTTCAAATTTGATCGTTATCAGGGGGATAAGCGACGTCGTGATCATGCACGTAATTGTCAAAAGGCGCCTTGGTCGAGTAGGAGGTTGAACGCTCGGGTGACAACCGGAGAGTTCAACAATCGGGAGAGAAATCAGTGTCTCCTCGCGCAAGGCATCCGAATGGAATTTGTTTTCGTTGCGATTGTCTATTTCGCAGACGTATTCAAAATAGCAGCAGCGTCATTCGTTGAACTACTCCCCTTCTCATCCGCAGTCTCTCAATTTATCCGACTATACTGCTTTTCTCATGAATGTTATAACCAACCATTCTACTAATATGTCTTACATAAGCTATGCGTAAGAAACCACAGACATTGTGTCTCGTCTAGGGGCGTCGCTCGAGACTAATGGGCGGACGAAGGGAGGGGGGGGGATGTAACAAAAACTATCTTTAACTGTTGTCGGAATCTATTTTCCTAATATTATAATACTTTAAATGGTTTGAGAATTTTGTGAAAGGGATCTTTTAAAATCTGACGATGTTTTTTAAAGCAGTGTCGACGAACATGAGACTGATGAGAGTAGATATGAAAACCTTCCCCCTCCTCTTCATTAGAAAAATTTCTACCGCGGAACCCCCGTTCCCCTTTTATGATTTCCAAGTGGATTATCCCGATAAGTGGAGGCATCGAACTCGGAAGAGCTATTTTCATTCCTTTATAAACAGGATAAATGAAATATGGTAATCATTGTAAGACAATGGTACAGGGTAAGTGGATGGAAGTAGGAAGATAACGATGGAGGAGGAGAAGAAGAGGGGGAAAAAAGAACTGGAGATGTAAAAGGGAAGATGGGGGAAAGGGTTGGGGAGAGGAGTGCGATGGAAAGAAATTTTAGGGACTTGCAGACAGAGGACGAGAAGAATCACTGGAAGTTAATGGAGTAGAAAAAGATGGGGATGAAAAGAGAGAGAGAAGAAGGACGGGAAAATAAGAACAAAAATTGGAGAGGAAAGATGGGAATAGTAGAAATAGACAATAGAAAAGGAATAAACAGTAGGAGAGGATGATGAGAGGAGGATAAGAAGATAAAGACACGGTAAAAAGAGGCGAAGGAGAAGGAGGAGACGAGGGAAGAACTGTTCTGCAATAATTTCAAATCTAAGTTATTGAATATTATTCTACCTTAAATGTTAAAAAGAGATATGACGCATTTCAGGCCAAATCATATAGATGTCAAGTTTTGATACAAAGATTCTGGCTTCGATAGCTTTCTTACCCCCCCCCCCTCGATATTCATAGCAATATACAATCGAACCAGAATGCGATGGTAATAATCTTTCATTTTTGATTTTTTGAAAAATATTCCATTTTGCGTTTTTCATTTCCACGTTACTTTTCAAGTTTGCTTGCATGAATATAACACTCTTTAATTTGTTTTGCATTGAACTCTATGCAAATTTTGGGGGCTCTTTTATGACTTTCTGTGGCTCTTTTGGGCATTTCGGGGGCTAATTCGCCCCGAGCCCCCGTGTATTTTTTTCACTGAGTCAAGTCCACGTTTGATTGATATCTTTCCACATCCCTCAAAATGTCAAATGTAGCACCTTTCAAGAGTTTGATATACTCAGCAAAATTTTTGTAAATTTCTTGGCCTATCTTTGATGGAAATATTTTTCTTCCATGGTTCAAGGGGAAAGCAGTACGTGTGGGTCAATACTAGGGCCATTTCACAGCCTGCCATTTCCCGTTGTGCTCTTTTGTTCTTGAACTTTTTTTTTCTTTAATATCCGAGAACGCTTTATTAGAATGTACATACCCTCTCAAGTATGAAGAAAAAAAAAATCTTGTTTCATACTGCAATGCAATCATTCTCTCACTTTACCTCAATACTCCTTGTCTTTCATTTTTATATTTTTCTCCTAAACAGTGTTTTTTCTTGTTTTCATTACTTTATCATTTGTTTCTGTTTTTGTCATTTCGTTTTATTAATGCATTTTATTATTTCATTTCATTCGTTCGGTTTCGTTGGTGCCCATTTCATTATGTTTACTGACATACGACATCTTCGACATACATGTATATGTGAAATTTGCGGTTAACATTCAGCATATTTCTTTCTTTCCATGTATCTATTCAATTATAAACTCTTAACTGTCCTATTTTGCAATCAAAATTGAAACTCCATTCTTTGTTACCTTATTTTCTTTTATCTCCTCTTTATCCATAATCAGATGACGATGTTTTCTTATTTGCAATTTTCTTTCTCGCCAGTTTAGTATTTTCCCTTTAATTTTAAATTTTAGTTCCATTCCCAAGTTATGAGATGACGTTTTGTCTTTGAAATATAGCCGATCAATAACACTTTATGAGGTTTCTCACTCGTGATTAAATCTTCTACATTATGCTTTCATGCAAAATGCAAGTCATTTAGTGTGACGTATTGAAGCAATTGCTTATTTTAGTGATTTTCGGTAGCAATTTGCTTGAAGATTCATCATTTTCACCCACTCATAAGTCCAACTTTGATTCCTTTAAAGAAAATAAATCAAACAATATTGCCAATAAACTTTTCCACGATTTCAAAATGGGAACGACTTTTTCCAGACGGACAAGATATAAACGACAAAATTCGTTATAAATCTATTATCTTGTATTGAATTAGAGTGCCAATCAATAGTATTTTCTTGATATACTAATTGACAAGGGTAATTAAAAACGGTAATATATATGATATTGAAATAAGACGTCAACCGAGTAGCCTTTATAGTAAACTAGCCTTTAGAAAACTGAATGATCTATTCCCGCATAATGATTTAAAAGACTTAAGTGATTTCGTTGATGTTTTTTATATATTTTCTTTAATGTTGAGTTGAATGACTTGGAGAGCTGTTTCATTTAAAGGCACACTGGCTAAAAATAATAATATTTAGTGTAGAATGTAGACATACCGGTGTGTTGGCTCAGTCAGTAGAGCGTCCGCCTCACAACCGGAAGGTCGTGGGTCCGAACCCCGGCCGCATCATACCAAAATACGTTAAAAGACGGGAGTTGCTGTTACCTTGTTTGGCGTTCGATCAGTGGCTGCCGGGCTCACGATCAATTGGGCAAAAAGAATTTAAATTTTGGAGTGGAATTTAATTTTTTTTTTTTAACCCAACAACATGAAATGCGATCGCAACTGCTTTCGAGAAGAAAAAAAAAACAATTTCGAATTTCAACTGTGCGTCACCCAGTGAACTGTGCGACTTTGACAATGACGTATTTCGTAATAGAACGTATAGAAATCGCTATAGAGTGGATCTTTCGAAAGTTGTTACGATTGTGTAATTAACACAACAACAAGAACGAAAGGTGAGCGTGGCTCCCCCCCAAACCCCCGGGCCCCCACAAAGTGCCTCTGTATTAAAAAGAAGAAGAACTGAAGAAGAAAAAAAAGAACAAGCAATCAAACGATCAACAAAACAAAACAAAACAACCGACAAAATTAGCAAAACCTATCCCCGACCCAAAAAGAAACAATAACCAGATACAAACAAACACATAACAAACCCAAAACAACATAAGTACGTGTGGTCGGAGGAATAGTACACAAAGTACAATAAAGAGAAGTACGGCAGATTTACCAACTGGTCCGAACCACCACCCCCCCCCCCCCTTTTATAAATAAATTTATTCTTTTCTTTTCTCCTTTTGCTTGTGTGAGATCGTTAATGTAGGCTATAATTAAACACCCAAAAAAGTTTCATGACCCCCTTTTTTTAATCTTTTTTTTTTGGGGGGGGGGGGGGATTGGACTTTCCATTCGAGGTCTACCTGCTTGAACACACAAACAAAATGACACAATGGACCAACAAGATTGATGAAAGAGATAAATAGAGAGAGAGAGAGAGGAAAAAGAGAGAGAGAGAGGGAGAGAGAGAGAGAGAGAGAGAGAGAGAGGGGGGGGGGAGATAAAACGTTATATGGAGATTTGAAAAAGAGAGGAAGATAAGATTTATACCACAGATAACAGGATGTAAATCATGAATAAACAAAAGCAGCAAAAACAGATAGCCTAACTAACTAACTGACTCTAATTATACGAAATTCTATTATTATTGATAGATCATTCAGTGAATGCACTATGTACGGGATAAAATCAAACTATTATAATAACTGTCATTTTATTAAAAAAAGCGACACTTGGACTCTGCGATCTCAAAAAGATTTAGGGAGAAAAATAGATGGGGGTGAGGGAGAGAAAGAGAAAGAGATAGAGAGAAAGAGACAGAGAGAGAAAGAGAGAGAAAGAGAGAGAGAGAGAGAGAGAGAGAGAGAGAGAGGGGGGGGGGGTACAACTTTGATGATTATAATACCGCTATTGTGATTTCAATGTATTCCAAAGCCGTTTCACTTTGCCATTACGGCTTTGATTAGTCTAAAAGTGTGCACGCGCAAAGTCAATTTCACAGTCCAATTTCCCCCCTAATCTCCCCGAACACAGTGTACACTGTCAAGAACCTCTAAATACAATCAATTATGCTGATTGTGATTCCTTTTATTCCCCCAAACGCGAATAAAAACAGCCGTGGTCAATGACATCAGGCACTCTCGATAACAACGCCATTTGCTGTGGTCACGTGGTCACAGCTGCTTATTTTGCGCTATGTTTTGGTCTATTAATTTCTGCTATTGCCCACCGAGGTGTTTTGAATGAGTATTATCATTTTTGTCAGACAGCCTTTGTCGTATCTGGACGCCCCCCCCCCTTCATACAATTTGAAACGTCAACAAATGTATCACAATATCATATTTATGTATTCTCGTTGTCTGCAGACACGGACGTGAATATCTTTTTCTAGACCTGCATGTTAAATCAAGTGTTCTTGTTATTTTGCACTATGCAGACGATTACTTTTTGGCGCGCAATAAAAGAAGCCGCTAAATATTACCCCGCCGTTCTGCTATAATATTATACATATCCCACAAGGATGACTGCAGTCGTACATGGATCTAGCTGCACTTTTTTCTTTCTTCATCTCCTCAGTTGGAATAATAATTATGATTGAATTGAATCCTTTATTATTTGTTATTCGCTTCCGTTTATGCACTGTATACTGTTCCTGTTTATAACCACATACTTGTTGGAAGTGAAGGGGTAAAAATAGATTGTCCTTGTGTATCAAGAGAAGAACATCGTACATTCCCTAAATATTGTCACGTTTGGCGTGTGTGTTTTGAGAAATGCGACAACATTAATGATTTATTATGAAAATATATCGAAACTGGCATAATTGTGTACAGCGATACATGTTTTTCCCATCTCTTAACCATTATCTTATTTCATAGATTGTTATGAATATTGTCATGTTATTCAAGAATTGTCTCCCTTTGTGGTCCTTTCCATTCTATCTATTTATGCCTGGTGTCTGTATCTATCTACCTATCTCTATCTATCTCTCTATATCTCTCTCTATTTATCTATCTATCTATAATATTTATATAATTATGTATGCCTGTCTCTCCGCCTGTCTACGTATTATGTCTGTCTATATATTCATATCTATCTATAGCTCTATATCTTTCTGTCTGTATGTCTGTCCATGTATCAATCTACTCACCTCGTTTCACCTATATATCCTTCTCTCAATATTAATCTACCTACAATTTGTTATCATTAATTTCAAAGACTAAGTTCTGTCCGGCCTGACAGCTATAGGTTCTTCCTTACTTTGTCTCCACCTTTTGTTATTGCTGTTATTGCCAATTTTCAGGTCCACCAACTTGTCAAGCCTCAACAGGCTTTCAAGGATGTTTCCATTTTATTCCTCTTATTATGTATCAACCCATATACATATCATTACATCTTACTTTTAAAAATACGTATGTATCTTAGTGAGTGGATAGTTGGTCATTTTTTTAATTTTGATTTGGGAATAAAAATGATTGATTAACATTTCTGTATTTTCACTCTTTCTATTCATCGTTATCTTCCAGAATATTTGTCTGTGATTGACTTGTTTCCAGGTATTACTTTCTTCACATTTTCCCTGGTATAGAGTGCTCCTGACATCCATATCTTATTGTTTCTTGGTGTCATTATCCATCCTCCGCACGCACCCTTCTCTTCCCCCTCCTCCACCATCACAGTCATTAGACATAGGGTATTAACCTCATTTCGTACACCCATCACCACCTCAGCTCATTTAATGACGATTCTCTCTGTAGGTTTGCTTTTCTGTTCATTATGTCTGCAACTCACTTCGTATTTCCTCGTTCCCTTTCTCGCTCTCTTTCTCTCTTTAATGTCTTTACTCTTTATATGTCTGTCTCTTTTGTCCTTCCCTCTCTTTTTGTTTGTTCTCTCAAAACTTAATTCTTGCTACCATGCACTATTGAGCATTTTCGACTCTTAAATTGTTTAAGTTTTCAACCTCCCTCTCATTTTCCTCTTCTTCTACTTCTTCTCTGGCAGTCATCTTTTTCTCTACTCATAAACTCTGACCCCCCATGTCACACATTTTGTCTGTCTGTCTGTTTTTGTATCTTGTTGTATGTCCATTTCTCTTACCCCACCCCTCCCCTTCGCCCCTCGTCCACCTCTTCTCTCCGTTGCACTGTGTCTGTCTCCGTCGGTTGTCTCTCTACGTAATCATTTCCTTCTCACATAATGTTTTCTGTCTTTCTATCTCTCACCATCCTTCCTCTTACATACATCCTCCCCTCATCTCCCTCTCTCCTGCTCTCTCTCTCATCCCATTACCGAGGCCATTTACCCTGCCAGATCTCTGGCACTGATCTCCCTCTCTCTCCCTCTCTCTTTATTCTCAGCTCTTTTAATTCGATATCGAGGCAATCCTAAATTGTAAAACCCAAATGAGTATTCCATGCGAAATGCATTTTTTCTCCCCCGCTCCCAGATAATGATATTTATGGATATAAAGAGTACATGTGCCTCGTCTCGATGCTTGACAAAAGCACTCTTGTGTGTATGGGAAGAGGTGAGGGACTCCGCTCTAAATGATATGGAGATGGGCACTGTTTACACCAGACAAGGCCTATAGGTCTGGGTCGTCTGTAGTCGGGTTCACACTAATTGTGAAAATATATGATGTCAGGTACAGTCTAAGCAGAAAGGGAGAAGCAACAGAGAGGGAGAGCAAAGATCCGAAATTATCAATAAGTATACACAAATATCAACAATTCAATTAACAAAATAATTTACATTCAAATATGATAAACGCCCCTTTTTTCGTGTACAGTACCCCCCCCCCCCCCAAAAAAAAAAAAAAATTTTGATGATATTTAAAGAAACTTAATCTCTTTGCAAAATGCGTAGATGAAGCAGGTACAAATCACACTGAGGCAAATATAAAAGCTTAAGATGAATATAAAAAATATATGAATATCAAAGTGAAAAGTCTTTATGTTAGATCGAAAGCTGATTAGATTAAATTAAATTCGATTCGATTCAAAATCATATTATTCTTGAACATCAAATAAAACATCAGATTGTACATTCGTGAAAAGTTACATTTGAACAAGAAAAGGAGAACAACAAAAAGTATACCCTTGAAAATAAATTTGAATTGAATTGAAATGAATTTTTTGAATCGAAGTAATATTGGAAAAAGTAGGAAGTTTTTCTTAAAATTATAGAAAAATAAAATAAAGCACGCTCTAATATTCATTGCTTGAACATTATGAACGTTGTTTTAATATTTGACGCCGATGTTAACAATGAAAGGAATATTCTAAACTGTTTTTAGCCTAAAATCCGTCACAAATTTGAAAGTGAAATGACTTTAGAAGTATATATATATACTAAAGCACAAATAAGACCCCTGGAAATAACGGGTTGTCTGTGAAATTCTATTAATGGTTTTGGAATAAGCTGGATGGATTTACTCAATAAAGTTTTGAACTATAGTTTAAAAAAAGAGGTCAAATACCAACATTTCAATGGCAAAGCATCATTTACTTTGATAGCAGAAATAAAAAAGGTCAAAACAAAAATATGATTGAAAATGATCGACCCAATTCTTTGATTAATGTAGATATTAATATTGCCTCAAAAGGTCTTAGCTGAGAAGATGAAGAAGGCTTTAGATGACCCAATAAATTCACCCATTATCTCTGTTTAAGAAACAAAACATTGGAGAGACAATCCGACCGATTATGGATATCTCATTCTATACCAGACTGAAAAGTCTGCCTGATGTCCATTATCTGTCTGGATTTCCAAAAAGCAATTTGACTCACTTAATCATCTCTTTTCTCCTCAAAATATTGACCTCTTTTATTTCCGGTCCTAATTGTATAAATTATAGTCAGGCGCTCTTAACAGACTTAGAAAGCTGTGTCATCTAACATTAACAGAATAAAGCAACAAATACTAATTAAAAACCATCGGGAAAGGGGATTAAAAATGGAATGCATAAAGTCAGTGATACAAGCCTAGAACGTGAAATGGGTAACAAGATACTTTGCTTCCAAATCCAAAGGTTGGAAAAGTATTATTGTATCGAATCTATTAGGTCCTTTTGGTAAGCATTTCGTTTTCGGTTGTAATCATGACGTTGACGCTCTCCAGCCAACAATGGGGACTTTTAGATTTGCACGTCGTCATAGTGGACTGCTATGCGTGACGTCCTTGTAAGGCACTGTGACGTCCTTTTAAGGCAATGTGACATCCTGTGACATCACTGTGACATGCCTTAAAAGGACGTCACATGTAGCAGTCCGCTCTGTCGACGTGCAAATCTAAAAGTCCCCATTAATGCCTCAGTTATACATCGGTATTTTGACCACCTGGCAGTCTTTATAAAAAAAAAAATGAAAAGCATGCTACCATCAACCAGATCATTTGGAATGACAAGGAAATCAGTTTTTAAATGTGCCTTGTTTGAGAAAGGAATACGTAAAATTATTGACATATTAGATGAAAACGCAGTTGTTTTTAAATGGCTAGATGCCACAAGAATTGGTGTGTCATAATACAGATTATACATTTTTCTTTTTTCGAGTGTCATAACAGAATGCCTAGCAAGTAGGGGAAAATTCATAGAAGAAAACTTCAGGCAGCATTCTAATGATATTTCAGAATGTTCGTGTCTTTTTTACAGGTAAAAAGAAAACATTATCTCTTTGGTGTTATAAGCAGTTGTCAGTTGACAGAACCTTTACAAGACCTATATATAGTAATCCCTCTATATCAAATGTATTTTCTCAGTTTGAAAATGATGATGGCCTTATTCATCGTGGAGTTACTCAACTATTTATGATACCATGAAATGTTACAATAATTGACTCAAGGTTAAGAGTACTCCATACTAAGATTTTCATAATTTTAATTCCTATTATTTTTATTAAACTGCAGCATTGGAGAAGAAACCAAACAGGCGGAAGGATGCACGTTTTGTTAAACAGAAGATGAAAAACTTATTCATTTATTCTGTTAAATATTTGTTTTAATGGTATGATATAAGTATTTATAATTGCATGGGTATTCCCATCTGATTGAAAAATGAGGATCGCAATTTGATACACGACCACTCGAAGTATTATCATTTTGTCTCAAAGCCATATAACGGATGCAATGATTCAGAGACAGAAAGAAAGAGAGGGACGGAGAGAGAGGAACAGATAAGAGAGAAAGAGAGAAAGAGATAGAGAGAGAGAGAGAGAGAGAGAGAGAGAGAGAGAGAGAAGGGGGAAAGAGTATGATTATTAATTAGAACACTAGATTGTGATAAAACTGTCAGCGTATAAACATTATAATCCATAACAATTAACTATATTAGAAACAAAATTGCACCAGACAATAGAACTAAAATGGGACAGAGAACAGGGTGATTTGATAGAAGTAACCTAAAATAGCTTACGTCATCAAAACTGACAAATGAAATCTATTAAACGAGGTCTTTATCACTTTTGATAATGTCACGCATCAGTCTATATCACGATTAGTGAGTTCGTATGATGAAAAGGGATCGATTTTCGAGTACGAAGCGACAATTCGGTCGTTGCCCTAGCCTCGGTGGTGCAACCGAACCGTAACGATGCGAGCCAGCGGCCCGAGCCCCTGTGACCTAGCACGAATGTTCGCTTGCACTCTCCTTCGGGCCTGGCGGATAAAAGCTGCCTGCGAACAGAACATTAAAGGTAATACAAAGTTTTGGGAAATGTTGAAAATTGGGTGGATAGTGAATCTTTACAATTTTGATATATTTGGATGTCCCTGTGGATGTATTATAAGCACTAAAAAAATTAGCCCCTAAAACACTTCTGTTTTCTAGAAAAATTTAATATAAAAATTTACCGGTGCTCCCGGTAAATTTTGATAAATTTCAAATAGCGCCTATGGCCGTACAATGGTAGGTGCGACCATGAAAATGTCAGAATATGTAGTTGTGATATATAACTTCCAAACGGGAATAGCTAATCGGTCGATTTTAGTCAAGAAACATTTTTTCATAGATAGATTAATATCTTGACCTTGAGAGGGAGCTATACAACATAAAGAGTTTATTATTTATAATTTCATAAATTTAGACTCGATTTCAACCGCGACAACGATCAATGAATATTGTAGGAACGCATATGCTTCCAATATGTTAATTTGAACCAAATTCATGACCCCATGCCAAAACTTTGTAATACCTTTAAAGAAGAAAACAAAAGGGCGGAAGGGGACAAAGGGAAAGATAAGAAGAGATAAGTGCATCATTGATAATTTGAGAAGATGACTGAAAGCCATTGAGATAAGGTTTAGGTTGACATGAGTTTCATCTTTATGCTACAATCAATGGCATCATAATCCCATATCATATTGTGTGCTACGTCGGTGCATTTGGAAGCCATTATTGTTAGAGCTGTGTCGATGCTTTTGGCAATGTGGTTGGTCCTATTTCGTTTCTTAGTCATGGTTTGTTATTTTTCCCAATCAAAATCTGGATGTTGTTCTCTCTCGGTCTCCAAAACCCTTCCCCACAAAACAGCTTATTGCCTATACCGAATACCCCCTCCACTCTTAAACTCCCGCGTCTTTGTCTCTTCGATGTTTTCTCTTTATAATAAACCATTTGTCCTTTATGCTGCCTACACAAATATTATCGAGTCCCCTTCTTTAATTAATTACTAAAAAAAGGTCTAACCATTAACATTAGATTCTTGCGAGGAGCAGTAGGAGGCGGGTGCAGCCCCCCCCCCCCTTCCCCCGCCCTGTAGCCGCCGCCGTTGAAACTATCAATATTGGGAGAAACTTTACCTTGTATAATAAAGGGGAATGGAGTGCCTCTTTGTAAAATTTTGCATTAGTAGATTAAATCGAAAATGAATAGAAAATTGATAAAAAATATATTTGATCGTGAATGACATTGACTTTAAAAGGTTACCCAATTGCTTAGCGCACTTGCTGTTTTTCACCAAATAATATTCAGGCAAGTAACAGCAGCCTGTATTAATAGCAAAATATTACCATGTCCGTACCTAAATGAAATTGTTGCCGTCTGTCAGTAGACTACAGTCTATCTTCGAAATACATTTCATTTCTTGTCTGGAATTTACAATAACTTTTGTTTTCCTTATTTACCTGCATGTTTGTAAACATTATGATATTATGCCATGAATTCTGTTTAACATTTTGGTGTCGAATCAAACCATTTTTATTATTTCTCTGCAATCTTTGAATAGAATGTCTGTCCTTGTGCAAATAACTATCACTTCGTTCATCTCCCTTCTGTTCCGAATTATAATTATTTGAAACAACATAACTTACTAAAATACTAATGATAATGAAAACGTTAATTACCGATTTTACCTCCTAAAACGAGCATTTTCAACACGGCTAGATTCGAACAAGAAAGGATCACAGTGTTTCTATAATCTATAATCGTATTGAGGTTTATCTTACTACTTCAAACAGCAACAAATATTTGATATTAAAAGTCAATCTAAAGTTAGGGTACATTATATATCTTTTTTTATTTGCCTTTCGAAATAACTCCCTCTAGAATTATTTGAAAATGATTCTCAATTTTTGAGATTTAAATATAACATGCCAGATCGTCTAATTTATGAAATATGCATCTAGCTTTTGCTTGTTTGTTTTGAATTGTTATTCAAAGAGATAAAAAAGTAACGAATTTCAGATGAAATCTTCCATTAAGCCTTAGGATCATCACCATGTCACTTTGGACATTAAGATTGATTTCATCATGTTTTAGAATCAGTTAGCTCACTATGAGATGGAGACGACAAAATAAGATTCGGAAATCAAATAGATCGTAACATAAACATGTGATACAAAATGGCAACAAAGAACGACAGAAATTCTTCACAATTCGTTTCAACATCATTTCCATAATTTTGGGAAAGTAAACGCGAACGAATGGTCGAGAAAGCACCCTGTTGGGAGAAGGCGAGTGCGCCAGTGATTATGGCCAAGAATTTCGCAGGGAAGGCCTCCATTATCACGGACATCTGGAGCTAGCAACCAATTTGTTTTCCTTCTAATTTTGATCGTTAAGATGAAACATTGTCAGTAGTGCGATAAGATATCCTGCAGTAATCATATAAAATTACTTTGTTGACTAAAAATATTTTGAACACTTAAATTAACATTTTCCTTCCACTTAATGTTTTGTCACATCGCTTCAATATCCTCTTACCTATAGTGATCTATATTTGAAATTATAATGATCTCAACTGTAATTTCGATATAATTATAGTTCTCGCTACTACAATGATCTATTTCTATTATAGAACTCTTCATTAATATATCACGTTTCCGGATCTACTATATTTCGCCCTGGAGGCAAGCAATCAAAGGAAAGAAAAATTTAAAAAAAGAAAAAGAAAGAAAACAAACAAACAAAGTAAGGATCAAACGGAGGGAAAAATAAGTTGTCACAAGTCATGGTTCTGCTGAATTACTTTCTCAATTTTTGTTATAGTATGACTTCAAGACTGTATAAAAGAACATCAAGTCTTTGTCAGTGTTGTTGTTGTAATTGTTGGGGGTTGGGGAGCGATGGGAATGGTGGTACGTGTCTCCTATATGCACTCGGTATCTACTCATATAGTATATATTTATATAGGAATGCTTGCCTATATCAAGGAGTTTCACTTAGTATCTCCATGCCATTATCCTCTTTGCAATATTGATATGATTCTGCGTGAGCGCTAAGCAGTAAGCAATATAATCATGATATGGCAAGAATAATTATCGAACGCGTCTGGAATTTCATTTCACATTTCTAATGCCATCCAGTTTGTTTTGTTCCTTAGCAATGTGAGCCAGTAAACATCTCGTCATTAAAGTAAACTCTTCCACTTTAAAGTAAGTAATAATATTGTCAGGTTTGGTACCATCTTGGAATTATCAACATTAACAAAAAAAGTGTCGTATATTATTATATATTAAATTTTGTTTGTACAACTTTTGATTAAAGCGCCTTGAGTGACTTATTTTTGTCAGAGAATGGCTTAAAGGGGCACGTTCCCGCCAGTGTAGTTATCGGAACATGCCATCTGCGTAAGAGCCGTATTCTGTTGGTGTCAATAGGCAGCTATATAATATAGCGCAGTCCGCCAGCGGGTACGTATTTTGAGCGCCCTCTGGGATACGGGGAACATGCCTCTTTAAAAGAAAAAAACTAATCTATATTATTATTACTATTATTATTATTGAAGGCATCGTTTAACAATGTTAAATCAGAAATGCATGGCCCTACGTGTTATCAGTGTCTGATATATGGTGTAATATTGAAGTCATACAAAAATTGCGCTTCAAAATGATCATGAATTGCCTCAAAAAAAGTCTTTGAGTGAACGGTTTTACCATACTCATTTCCCCAATAGACTGTATAGTCTATTAAATTTGATTCGGATTTCCAATCATAAATATCTTGATAATTAGACAGGCCATCGGCTTGTTAAAGTTATGAGGTTCCTGACTGACCTAAAGGTTTATAATGATCATTGCAGCATGAGCTAAATCCAGGATTTTGTTTCAGAATCTGAGACAAAGTTACCCAATCCCTTTAAGACCACATGATGAAAAAGCACTGCATACAATAGGCCTATGTGGGACTGAACACACCTGTGATTTCACAATTTGGAAGAAAGTTTTAAATTAGTTTTTAGTCATCATTATTTGGAATATGAGGACATTTTAATAGGACTTCATGTTGATACGTTGCTCTTATATCCTTCGCCTAATAAAGAAAAGAATCATAAAGCTTACGTATTATTTTCCACCTTTATTATAAATCATCTTTCTCTTTAAGCATTCATAGCCTTGGCTCTTTGTTTTTCCGGAAAAGAAAAATAATTAATTGCCCAAAGAGTTGCAATAGTCCTTGCATCATAGTTACTAAGACATTAAAACGACAGACGTATAAATTAGAATTTGTTGTCAACAAGTGAAATTATACACCTCGAGTAAAAGAACACAAAATTATGGCTTTAAAAATTTGACATAATATGAGAGGGATCGATAGTGGATGACGGCTTTCAATAAAACTTCTTTCCTTAAAATGATCTTGTTACTGCACACGGCAGTAAAAATAATTTGTTAAAGAATTATCGTTGGATTTATTGTAGCTTTAAAGTCAGAGTCAATTTGTTTGAAGTAAAACCAAGATATATTTGTGATTTAGGAAACAGCCTATTAATCGAAGTATTATTGTCATAATTTTTTGTTTAATCTATTGTTTTATCAGCTTCAGGGTATTACACAAAATAATAATACCCGACATCAAATGAAATCAGCCGCGGTTCCACCCGAAACTCCTTGACACGGGTTGCAACATATTGATGTCGTAGTGTCGGGAAAGGTTTAGGCAAAACTTTAAGCTACCAGGCGCAACAATGAAGATAAAGTTGAATCACGCAATTTCAATGTTAAGAAATTGTAAAAAGATTAATTATTTAATTTATAGGAATTTATTTATAGGCCTACTGTAAAGTTGTGGAATGATGACAGAAATTGACTCTGTCTTGCTGAAGATTGCATGCACCTCACACATAAATTGGTATAAGGGACTACACACGCATGTTTGGTCGATCCGATTCAGGAAACACTTCTACCACCATATCCTTCAAGTTTGACAGATTTACACTGTAGAGTGAGAAAGATCACAAAACACTTTCCACGTTTACCAGAACTTTGCATACGAATGACATTATTATGATCGTCATAATTCAATACAATTCATGTCAAAATGCCCCCACCAATATTTTCTGGCGTTATGATTATGGTTGATGTATATGTAATCATGGTCTTCTGGTGCTTGCCAGACACGATATATTATTCTGTCGAATGTTAATGAATTTCAGTTCATTGGCACAATTTAAAGGTTATGATTATGATCATAACCCTGAAAGGTTTATTGCCATTGATTGGTAGTGCGATATTATTATATTATTGTATGTGTGTGTGCGCGTGTGTGTGTGGGTTTGCGTGAGGGAGGGTGTGTGTGAGGGAGGGTATGAATGAGGGAGGTGTGCGTGTGTGTGTGTGTGTGTGTGTGCATGTGTTTGTATGCGCAAAAAAAAGTATGCGCGTGTGTGGGTGTGTGTGAGGGTGTGTGTTGTGGTTGTGCGCGTGTACGTTAACTTTGTGTGAGTGTATGTGTTTGGAGGGGGGGGGGGGGGGGGATTATGGTTGGACATTTATCTCCCAATCATGACAAGACATTTTCAGTAGTAACTATTTTATCACATTTAAACTAAAGTCAATGATATGACTTATATTGTTTTGCATGCTACAAAACCAATGGTCCAATGGCTTCTATTGGTAAATCAATAATGATCAATCAGAATCAGAATCGATAAAAGTCAAGATAGGAATAGCATAAACAAACGCTGAGCCGAGTGTTTGTCGGGACAAAAAAGCCAGTTAAAGATAATTATGACCATTTTCTGACGCACTTAAAATAGATGAACTGAATAAATGAATGAATAAATAAATAAATGAATAAGTCAATTAATTAGTTCGTTAATAAATGAAAGAATTACAAATTGAATGAATAAATAATATATCAAATAAAAAAAATCTTATAATAAACAAGTAAATAAATAAATCCATACATACAAATGAATGAATAAATATATAATCAAATGAATAAATAAATGTTAAATAAATAAATAAATAAAATATATTAATAAATAGATACATCCGTCTCTAAATAAATAATTCAATCATGCATTAAATATATAAATGTATAAATGAATACAAATACAAAATACAAAATAAAGAGACGAATTCAATTCAATAATTGTCCATTTAGCAGCTGTAAGGCTTGAACTTCACACGATATTTACATTAAAATATGAATTACATCAATTTAAATATTAGGACAATAAAATACAAATTAAAATTAAAAATTAAATAAATATAAATAAAATGAAAGTCTTTGACCTATTTGTCTCGTAAAATAGTTATCGACAGCTTTTGTTTTTCCAATATTCCAAGGTTGTTGGAATAGATCTTTGTAAATTTTGCACATTTATATTGTTAATTCAAAATGTAATGCTATATTTATGAGGAAACTCAAAACTACCATGCTATTTCAAAATAACAAAGGCTCTTTAAATGGTGATAACTTTAGAATATACAATGTTAGATCCGGACTGTATTGTATGTCATACTTACGTGCATGCTCTTTTAAAGGTATTATCTAATATTCGACTTTTTCTTGAAAATGGTTTATTGTTTTTCAAATCATGGCTTAGAATGCATGAAAGTTAGTCTTTAAACATTTTACGCAAATAACAATCATCGGTGAAAATCAATGTTCATTTTCAAACTGAGAATCGTATTTTTAACCACGATACAAATGACAATTTAAAAAAAAAATCCTTACAACTAGAAGAGTACTTTCATGATAATTTCTTCATCCATATTGTCTCAATTCCGGTTACCTTTTCTCAACTTTTGGTATCAAAAGTTGGCTATTTTTTTAGGATAATCAGGATATTTGCGCCAATTATAAAGACCTAAACAAAATATTAAAAAACTAGAGTACAGTGTGACCTTGTTCTTTTTTAAAGATAAAATCATCAACAACAATAACCAATAAGTTGAGCTCTATTTCATGTAAGGATGTAAAATTAATTGCAGAAGAAACAACAATAAATTATATGACGGCCAGAGACAGATATCACTTTCACTTCTTCTATGTTCAACATTCAACTTTCGGAGAGAAATCTTGTAAGCATCATACAATAAAATTTTTAATGTTTTGCTATTAATCAACCAGCGTAAACAATATCTTACGAAACTTGTTTGGATGTTTTACAAAAGCTAGACAATGACTTTAAGCTAGATTTGAAACGTTTCAATAATGAGGGTCTGTGGACGTGTCGTTACGTACGGGTTACTTTCCTAGCGGTGGTCTATGAAACCAAGTAAAAACATGGAATATCAAATTACATCGAGTGACGGGTTCTACCCATTCATCAACTAAACTGGCACATACGTTGTGAAGAGAAAATCATTAATTTGAAAAAAGGGAGTCGTTTTTACGTGTATGTATAATTCTGTAGAAAGAATATCGTTCCGGCATTTGTAATCTACCTAAAAGGAGGAGGAATGATGCCATGATGGAGGATTAAAGAAAAATATAGATGTCGATTAAGATAATTTGATAGCAAGAAAGCCAAAATAAAACCCCAACAGATGGAGAAAGATACATTACATTAAAACAGGGTTAGGAAAGAATGTCAAATGTTGGATATTTTTACAAAGCGTGGAGAATCGGGCGAGTCCGGGGTATTTATTTAGTCGAATAGTGTCGAATATGCTGCTAAGTATAGAAAATAAATGAAAAGTAATGGAAAACAATTCCTTTATATATTATGGTCTGGGACCCGTTTCACAAAGCATTTTTTCAATGACAAATTACAAAAATCAGTGACAAATCTGTTGATAACCAATCAGAAGCAAGGATTTCAGTAGCGACAAGTTTTGTGAAACGCCCACCTGATCTACGCATGACTTTATGAAGCGCCTCTTAAAGGGATAGTCTACCCCAGGATTTTCTTTAGCTGACGATATAGACCTAATAATACCATGAAGAATGATACAAGTCTCATTAAAATCCATGATCACATAACGAAGATATATCGACTTTTTTATCGAAAATCAGCCGCCCCCCAAATGCAATAGCGTTACATGGGCATGAAACGATCGCCAAAAGATAACCGATAGTATCGAAATTGTGACGTATGTTGCGAGCTGCCATAAGAAGGCAGCTCGCAACATACGTCACAATTTCTATACTATCGGTTATTTTTTGGCGATCGTTTCATGCCCATGTAACGCTATTGCATTTGGGGGGGGGGTGGGGGGCGGCTGATTTTCGATAAAAAAGTCGATATATCTTCGTTATGT
This sequence comes from Strongylocentrotus droebachiensis, assembly GCA_035222895.1. Taxonomy (NCBI): domain Eukaryota; kingdom Metazoa; phylum Echinodermata; class Echinoidea; order Camarodonta; family Strongylocentrotidae; genus Strongylocentrotus; species Strongylocentrotus droebachiensis. The sequence goes on along the minus strand of JAVYIG010014792.1, from coordinate 14,534 downwards.
GATCATGGATTTTAATGAGACTTGTATCATTCTTCATGGTATTATTAGGTCTATATCGTCAGCTAAAGAAAATCCTGGGGTGGACTTTCCCTTTAATAATATTACTGGACTGCACTTGACAGAACACGGGAAGGAAAGTTAATATTATTAGCTTCATCAATTTCATAAAGACAAATCCATTAAATCATTTCTTTGCAATGCAATACTTAACAGAATTTACAGCTATGAAATGCGAAAGAAAAAAAAGGTGTTACTATATAAAGTCGCTATAAAGAACTTTTTTCTTCATCGCTCAGTTTCTTATACTACTCTTCTTTGGGATAAAATCATTCTTGACGCAGCTTAAGTAGTGAACTTTTATCGCCCCAAATAAAAACAAATCTGAATCTATATAATATTTTGAAAGCTTATCACACCAATGCATTATGTGCCTAAGTAAGTTGATCTTTTGAAAATGAGAGTTCATAACTAGCGAAATATTAAAGAATATTATGAGCATGACACCAACTAAACTATGGTTGGATTAGCTTCAGGGGTCATGGTAAAATTATCCGAAATAAATCCTAAAAAAACAGTATGAAAAACAGTTATCTTGGATAGCATGATTCATAAAAAAGACACCAACTCTCTATAAGGCTCTAAACAATTAGGATATTGTTTCAAAATATACTTCAACCAAATAGACGCATAATTAATGCATGTCTTTATCGTCTTTGTAACTCATTTCCATCGAATCATGGACAATAAATTTCAAATACAATATATATCATTTAGAAGACATGAGTATGTGTGTGTGAGGGGAGGGGGGGGGGGGTAATGATCGGTCTTACTAGGTGCATGATCTAAATAGTGGTAGTGGTAGGGGTGCAAACATCTTTCTATACTGTCTTCCTCCTCTCACTTTCCCCTTTTCTCTTTCTATTTGTTCCTATTCACCATCCGATGGGAGAGAGGGCGGCACATGCCCCCGTACGTAGCTACGCCACCGAACATAATCTAACTGCATTTCGGCGATTTATGGCAAGTACCATAAATGCTGCTCTCAATCTTTAACAGTCTACTAAGCTATCAAGCAGGTAAATCAAGACTAGAAAGAGACAAATTGACAGAACGATTGTTTGAATAAAAGTGGGAAAAGAAGTGGCTTAATAGAAAGTACTAGTAGGGATCAAATCGTAAACTGATAGGTATATTTTATGCAGATCTCCAACGGCTTATTCAGTATGTCTACAAATCCTAACTATGTTGAAAATGAGACTCTCCTATTCACTAACACGTTCGCCCTTTGTTCTTTGCGCTTCAAATGACAGTTCAGTGAGCATCTTTATGTTTCATCCCGCTCTTTTTCTCTCCAAACTCTTCTCCATTTCCCTATTTTTCCAAATTATCCTCTCTTTTCCCTTTTTGTCCTCACGAACAAAATGTTCTTTCGATGTAAAAAAAGAAGAGGTCTTTTTCGCGCACGTCTGACCCCGCACGACCTCGCAAATTTTTCGTTCGTACGTGCACGGTTACAAAATGTCGTGTTTGCGAGGGGTCTCTCTTTTTTCAATGTTCACCTAAAATAATGGTGGAACAATGCGCAGGTGACGGAATCGGATGAGAGAAAATAAGACCAAGAGAAAGAGATACCTTTGAGCCGTGTATGCATATCGGATTATAACTACCGCTGGTTTCACAAAAAATAAAAACAAGGGATCACTGTGGACAAGCATGATGGATTTTAAAAATGCTATCAAGAGCTGTCAAAGCCTGAAGCAAGAAAAAATCGTCTCTTCCTCGAATCATTCCTCATATTCGTTCCCTGGTTATGTATTTCCTTGTGCAAGAGGTTTTCATAATGTATCTAACTGGCGAGGGGTGCAAAGTATCAGATTTTAAAAACATGTGTTTGCAAGGGATTTGCTAAGCAACTTAAGCCATGGAGGGTGGGGGAGGGGGGCGGATGTGTGGACTAAATTTGCCGACGATGTTGCTGAAAACAAGAAGGATAAAATGTGTCGAAACTTTAGCATTTCCGAGAAGTTCTGGGAATTGTCAAATTAGTGAGACAGAAGTTAAGAATAGGTATGTGTGTGTGTGTGTGTGTGTGTGTGTGGGGGAGGGGGGTGGGGACGGGGGCAGCGCTTTTGATAAAGAAGTCTATTCATATTGCGTTAAAATTTCATTTTCATATTTGCTTATGATTCTCATTTAGAAAGAACAAATGTATCACCCGTGTATGCTTTAACTATTAATAAATAAACATTTTAAGCTGATAGATCGACTGCCGTATAGGGTAAAGAATATCATACACTTATAACCATCTATCTGTCGGATTCATAATTTATATTGACAAATGCTGGATAGATTGAACGGAAAATAATTGACAAGGTAGAAGCAAAGAAATCAGAGATACAGGTTAGTTAAAGCTGTATAGGTTAAAGAGGAAGAAATATATGCAATTGTCAAAGCTAAATTACTGAATAGAAGAGAGAGCTTCCCAATTTTATTTCGATGATGGTGTGGATTAATGTCGAAAATTCGGGCCATTTTGTTTTCATTCGTAATACACTCAACTTCCTAGAAATATATTATATTGGGTGAATATTTTCACGGAAGGACTGGTAAACATACTGTATTGTATTTTTGCCCATGATGTACCGCAAGAAAAATGTCAGTTTTTATCATGAAACTGAGAAAAAATAATATCATGAGTAATAACAAAATGTTAACAGTTCTCATAAAACGAAATTGACCACAGCTTGAAATGCAATACAATTCATTCTTCCTCTATAAAAATACCCCCCCCCCCCCAAATCGTATTGATCAACATTGTTTAGATATAGTAACAAACATAATTTTCCTTGTGATCCAAGTCATAATATTTTTCTACCTCATGTGGTTATGGACAATGAACGACTCGATTATTGTGTGATAAATGCATTAATATGACATTACGTTTTTAATTAGGATGTTTATCTGAAAAAAATAATCTCTAATTTTAGAAAGAGGTGGGAGGTCGTTACACGATAAGGACTATTCTTGTCTGATTGTTTTTTACACATACCCCACTGGTTCGTCATCGTGACTATTATAAAATGATAACAAATTTCTTAATATCTCATTACATGCATGGTATGTGTGATGAAATGAGGAAGGAAATCAATGCTGCTATCATAATTAATCCATTAACGAACGTACGTGACCATTCGTATTTCTCACAAAAACCAGCGGGCATACATTCGTGTGATCATCATACGTTTTGAAACTTAATCTTACTATGTTTTTTGTTTGAAATGTTGAATATTAAATTTAAAAGGCAAGTAATTACAAAAAGTTATCTTTTAAGGGAATCAATACGTTATCGTATGGCATGTCTCTGGGAGAGCCGTAATATTAACAAGGAGAATTAAGAGGAAAAGAGCAAAACAAAACAAATCCAAAATGATAGAAACAAAATCAGTTTATGATCTGTTACAATCAATATTCAGTATACACGTAATACGAGTAGTGGTATCAGTAAATGTAGCAGCAGCACATTTGCAACTACCAATTTGTTGGTAACAGTCACCTTACAATATCATTTGAACATTGAGGTTTCGCCTGAATATTCCTCATCTAATAATTTTTAGTTACGAATTCCAACGCTGTAAATGGATACATGATGCTAAAATAATCTGAGATTGTTACAGAAATTTGCTCTCTCGCGCCCTTTGCTAATTTGCAATCTATTACCGTAGAAAATGGAAAGCTGATACATGTGCAAAAACAGCCCCGCCCCTCTTGTAAAAGAAAAAGCCTTTACCCCCATTTTGTAATTAACCAGTAGAATATCAAAATCCATCGGTATGAAAAGCTGTGAAAAATATTTTCAAAACACTGAATATACTGGCTATTGTCGATTTCAATGAGTAATCATATCTTTATAAAAAAAGCAGCAAGTTTTTTTTGGCTACCTTCCCCATTTTAATGTTCTTCATGCAGTCAGGACGGAAAGGTTCATTACCTCCGAGTGTAACGACCGCGCGCCGCTGCATCGGGGCTGTTTTTTTTTTCTCTTCAAAACCCACCGTCCCTTTGCTTTAAATTGAATATCATTCGCTCTAATTAGATGCCTTGTGAAAATTGGTGGGAAAAGGGAAGCGTGTTCTTCGATACCCAATTAAGGTTTCAACAGGAAGGCGAAGTTTGTCACGAACATTCATATTGTTGCGTCTTTTGTGAGCTAATGAGAAAATGAGAGGGAGAGAGAGAGAGAGAGAGAGAGAGAGAGAGAGAGGGAGAGAGAAAGGGGGGGGGGGGGAGAAAGCGAGAGATATAAAACTGTGTGCATCTGTGTGGGGTGGGTGTCTTTCGTGGAAGAGAGAGAGAGATAGAGAGGGGGCACAATGATGAAGAAGGGAGACAGAGATAGACAATTGGAAGAAGGAAAGGATAGGAGTAATTTGTTTATTTCCCGTCAATTTTACAATCTAATGTGTTGTATATATTTAGTGATTGTAATTCCGTGGTTTTGCAGGAAATCATAGGGGGCTGAAGTAGCTTGAGAGAACATTAATTATGTTAATTGTAATGTTGTGTCTTTAAAACATTTGAGTAACTTAATATTTTTCATGAATTTGTGAGAGAGAGAGAGAAAGATAGAGGGGGGGGGGGGACAGAAGAGAGAAGATAGAAAGACAGGGAGAGAGCAAAACTCTTTGATCATAATTCTCTCATTTGTTTGCATTGTCTAGCTTTCTTCATCATCATTACATGTACACCACCACCACCACCACCACCATCACCATCATCCTCATCATCATTACCACAACCACCACCACCATCGTCATCATCTTAATCATCCTCCTTACTACCATCATCATAGTCATCATTATCACCATCATTACCACCACTACCATTGTCATCATTAAAATTATCATCATCATCATTACCACCACCATCATCATCTTAATCATCCTCCTTACCACCATCACCATCGTTATCATCATAGGGCGTGTTCATGCTTCACTTTTTCTGGCCAGAATCAGGCATCTGTTACGCGTTTAGTTTAAAACACGGTTGCGTCTTAGCTCACTTTTGTAGAATCACCGAAAAACGCCGATCGTAAACTCACAAAAAGATGCGTTTACAATTTGTAAACGCGTTTAAATGGGGTCAACGCACTGACCTCTAGTGGGTCTACGTAGCATGCACAGTGAAGGTTTGCGAATCCAGCTGGAAGACCAATTAGGGCCACACAGGAAGAATTGCCTTGAGGAGCCAGAGAAGTTAGCATGAACAGTACACCGTGGAACTGCGATCACGATGAGCGTTTACGATGAGCGTTTCAGATCGCTCATTCTACCTTCAAAATCAAGCATGAACGCACCCATAGACAACACTGGCACCTTTGCAATCATCGTCTCCAATGTCCCACTCTATCCATCTTCAAATAAAACAAAACAGAATCGGAACAGAATCTTCCTCTCAGATAATTTTGTTTCAAACAATAAATTATTCATAATAAGCAGAGACAGAGTGGTAGGGGTTCCCTTCTGCTTAAAGTGCTGAGTTACTCGTAGCTTGATGTGTTCAAAAATCAAAAAATGTTGGGTATACATTATTTGATACATACTGAACAAATAAATCAATGTTATTTTACTCTTTGATTTACTGTTTTTTTGTTATTAAGTGTTGAAATTGGCATTTTTCAGCCAACACAAGCATTCAATTCTGAAAAGCTTACTAACAGTCACGTGATGCAGGTCGGGGATGTGACGTCACTTGCAGTAGTGTTGACCGCGCGCTGATCTGACAGGTCGAAATTACCCGCAAGTTACACTTACGAACATCACGATACATCTTCAACTCATCAAGGCTAGCATCTCTTTTTTCTTGAAGTTTGGGAGGAATCTTTTTCAAAGTAAATGTTGTAAACCAGTCCAGATATTCTAAGTTTTTGTGTACTATGACATTGCGAACACATTGTACGGATAAATTGCAACAGCCTTAGTATAGGTCGAGTACTGTCTGTGACGTACATTGTAGTATGCCGTAATTTGCATATAGAGGTCACTTCGATCATTTAATGAAGGGGCTGGAAAAACGAATTGGGTAGTGTGAGAAACCAAATTATAAACTCTAATTTAACAGACTTCCCAACTGAATTTTTTGAAAATTCAAAAGGCATATTAATAGTAAGAACATACGTTTCTAGATTATAGAATAAAAACCATGATTTTGTTTACAAATCACTCAGCACTTTAAACTAACCTGGATAAACTGCTGTACTGCATATACCCGCAATTTACCTGGATTTCATTAAGTGCAAGGTCGTATACCATAAGCACATTCATAACACGCAAAAGCTTTAAAATTTCAACATTTTCAACACCCAAATAATTACATACAAAAAAACATGGCACAACATCTGTTCACTGCAAATGCAAATTCATGCATTTATTGATATTTGTCTTTTTTATGAAAAAAAATAAAAATAAAGTGCACTTGACATGGTTCTTTCTGTTCCAACAAAGTGTTTTTATCTGCTGGATTTTCACCATCTGGTGGATATGTCTGGCATTATAAATGTGTGCATTATTATTACTATTATCATTATATTCTTTGTCTACCCACTCAAGTGATAATGAATGATGCAAACATTAAAACAAATAAACTAGACTAAATATGTCCTGGTATCCCTTATATTGACATGGCAATAATATATATCATCTTCTACAGATTTTAATTGGGAAAAAAGAGAACACTCATATTACTGACTGCACCATTATATAATTGCATTTTACCATTCGGTTTTATTTCCATTTTACCCATGATTTAATTGTTGATCATGCTTGTTCTTCGATCAATTGATAGGGTGGCTTTTTACCTCATAACATAAAAAGGAGTAAATTAGAACAACATAAAGGGCTTGCATTTCATCGTAAAAGAATAACAAGTGAATCAATGAACAATATAGAATATACTCTGAAGTTAAGATTTTAAAAAATTTCCATGGTATTTCATGAAAGCATATTCTAGTCTCATGATCTACGAAAAAAAGAGTTTTTTTTTTTTTTGGAGCAAAATACTGTATTACTACAGGTGTTTGTCCCAGGGCTTGCATTATTTAAAAACAGAACATAATGGAGTGCCTTAGTACATTAATGACCTATAACACACATATTCAGAAGGGGAACATTTCTTGTCATTTCCATAATGTTTTAAAGGGATCCGGTAACTTTGTCTTAGATCCTTTAAAAAAATCCTTGATTTAGCTCATGGTGCAATGATGATTATAAACTTTTAGGTCAGTCAGGAAACCTATGACTTTTACAAGCCGATTGCCTGTCTGATTATCAAGATATTAGTGATTGAAAATCAAAATCAAATTTTGCATTTGCCAAACGGTTTTCATAACACTACAGTCTATTGGGGAAAATAAATATGGTAAAACCGGTCACTCAAAGGTTTTTACTTTTTTGAGGCACTTCTTGATCATTTTGAAGCGCAATTTTTTAGGGCTTCAATATTACACCATATCACAGACACTGATAACACGTAGGGCCATGAATCTCAGATTTAACATTGTTAAACGATATCTTTAATATGCGATACTCTAGTCTAAAAATGAACCTTAATCGAGCAAAGTAATGTATCAGTCTAGAGTAGACGTGTTTCCCAGGTCTGGCATTTTAATACAAGTGATAATATCACATGAATCAGTACATCCATAGTATTTTACCATTTCAAACTCTTTTCATTCAAAGCATAAACCAGATATACCATACATTTTGTGCTAGAACCTGCATTAAAAAGAAAATGACATCACATAACCAGGTGAGAATATCTGTTGCCATGGTATCTTACTATTCCATACTCTATATTTTTTTAAACAGCAAAATAGTGCATACGTCTAGCTGCCTTGTAGCATGGTTTTACATCTCAATGACTTGCAGAAAAAAGGGGTGCCACGCTACACATCATTTGCTTCCAAACGCTTGAATCCATGAGAATTGATTATGGCATTACTCAGTCTAGACACTTCACGTTTGTCAGACTAGATCTGTGTGAAACCCGATATGACAGTCAGATGATTTAACGCTGAGAGGTACTACAAAGCATTGTGTTTACTCCGGCAAACATATCGCTTTACGTCCTACTAAAAAGAATGGAAGTCAACAGATTGAGGATTTTTATGATGAATTGAAATGAATTTGGCTGCTATGAAAGCAAAGGTAATGCTTGTGAAGATCAACTCTAATCTGATCTGATCTAAGACGCACTTAGTGCCTTTTCCTTGCAGTTGAAAAGCACTTACAAAGATCTGTGGATGAATTTGTGTCTAATTCGAGGGATGTAATATTGACATGAGCTTTGTGCTTCAAATCAGCACTGTTAATTTCATGTTAAATAAATGTGACTGATTTTTTAACCAATATTTGATGATGCCAAATTTATTTTATTTACATCCCATGAGGTATATACATGTATATCAAATCAAAGCTTAGATATTTGAAATTAAAATAAACACCATTCTTGTACGACAAAAGAGCGTCACAAGTTCGATACACTCTTTCTATAAAAAAAATAAAAATATTAGTGCCTTTAGAGCCAGAAGGGCCTTATGTCTGTGTGACATAATACAAGTAATTTTGGAATCACAAGAGCATAAACTGCGCATAAAACACAGGTACTTTGGAGCTAAAGAAGCAGTAACTCTGCATTAAATTATATGAATCTTTTGGGAGATAGAAAAGCATTAACAATAGATGAACAAGTATGGGAATTCGAGCCAGACAGACAGACAGAAATATTGGGTTAATTGTTATGAATAAATAATCATCTCGGCTCTCAGCAAATTATGTGGAGGGAAACACTCAACAAAAAAATGGTTGATTATCGATGGAACATTAACCATGGCTGGAAATTCTAAAAGACCCCCCTTAATGATTTTCACAGCCTTGAAAAATCTGCACCACTAAAAATAAAAAATCTCTCTCTCTCCCTCTCGTTCTCATTACTGTTGATAGGTAGAATAGAAGATTTGTGAATTACAAATTACGTCTGATTGGTTCCGTGGACTTTGGTACCTTAGGAACAAAAGGTTTGATAACTCACCAGCATTTCATAATATTTAGAATCTGACAACAAAAAATCCAACAACGACAACAAACGAATGTAGGGCAGGTTAAATGAAAGCAGAGACTCAGAGAGTGAGTCAACAGTCGCTTGGACAGCATTAGATTAAAAGCATCTTTCTAAGACAGTTTGGTATGATTCAGACATGCTGTTTGAGGCTATGAGATTGAATTCGCACAGAGGTCACATTTCATTTTTCTTTTAAAGAAGGAATGTCAGAGGAGTGTTTAAAACAAGGCTAGTTTAAGGGAGTGGGGGAGGGGCAGGCGACCAGTTATGTAATGATGGCACTCCTTTCAAGCATAAATATAAGGGGGCCTTGGCATTAAAAAAAAAGAAAAATCATATTGTAACTCCTAAAATAGAATTGGTTGCATGTTAATCACATTGCAACTTTTTCTAAAAGAAGCCCCAGCGACCCTTTCTTCAAAGCACCCAAAGACAGAGTCAATCCATTATATCGACCAAGCAAACTGTTTTTCTCATTTCCTTTTGAACATCCTTAATGCATCGACACCGCAACGAACGGAGTCACCGATGCCAGCATGGGTCGTTGACAAGTCTTTATCTAGGTTCCAAACTTTTTCTGTTGGAGGGTGGGTGGTAACTGCTCAAAGATGGCCTGTTGGGGCGCTCTACCAGTACCAGTTGCCCAGGGTCTTCCAGGGTCCCGACGAACATGATCGTCTGCAAGGAGAAGGGAAGAGAGAGTGAGAGAGAAAGAGAGAGAAAGAAAGAGCGAGGGAGAGGGAGAGAGAGAGGGAGAGGGAAGAGAGAGAGGGAGAGAGAGAGACAGAGAGAGAGAGAGAAAGAGAGGGGAGGAATAAATGTTTAATTGATACATCAAAGGTAAAGTTTGAACAAAATTTAGCAACAAAATAAATTGATTTGTGATCAAATTGTGTAATGAAAAATAGTTTCTTTAAATTACACACTGACAGGCATTAATTTGCTTCAAAACTTGATTGCTGTATTACACACACAGTCCCAGGAATGAAAATTGACTTTCTTCAGCAATTCATGAAGAAGAAGCCGTATAAGACAACAATGCTAACTTCAAATGACTTTTAAATATTTTATTTTATTGTATTTCTGCATTTTTCCAAATACAATAACTGAATAACAAAGAACATATAAATGTAAGGTATCATACAAAATATACAAACAATAATAACTTTATGTCAACATTTTATTTACATATATACATATAATAATGAACTTAATATTTCTGTAACATATTATGATAAATTTAAAGTATTATCCAAACTATCTGTGATAAAAGTGCAGGAAAACGCAATCATAAGCAATGCTATAGACCTCAAAAGAAGAAAAAAATCTTAAGGTGAAATTTAAAATGAAAATGTGTTCATGTATATATTATAAACAAAGACCTTAATTTGCTCTTTCCAACTTTACATGGAACATCCAGAGGCTACCTTCCCCTTAAATTTTAAATGCATGTTATTTCTATAGGTAAAAAAACTAAAAAAACTCATATCCTCATGTTTGACATCAAATCCATCCTTTTCTAATGCTAAAACAAATTTTAGCATCATACACCTCTGCATAATGATGTCTATATTTTCTCCTCCATTTATCTGTTCATGAAATAAGAATGATCTAAATGTAATATTGTATGTAGAGAAAGGTTTAGAAAATGCCTCTTACCTAAAATAAGCCATGTGTATATGCAGTACAAATTAGATTTAAGTAACTATGCAAAATGTTATGCAAGGATTGTCTTCTCACAACCTGTTGTTACCTTTACTTAGAGAGCATACTTGCATTTTTTTTTAACCAAGGCAAAATTTGATTTGATTTTTTTTTATACATACGATAGCAGCGATATTAATATACAGATCAAAATACTTTAAAGGATCGTTTAACAATGTTAAATCTGAGATGCACGGCCCTACGTGTCTGTGATATGCTGTTATATTGAAGCCCTACAAAAATTGCGCTTCAAAATTATCAAGAATTGCTCAAAAAAGTAAAAACCTTTGAGTGACCGGTTTTACCATACTCATTTTCCCTATAGACTGTAGTGTTATGAAAACCGTTTGGCAAACGCAAAATTTGATTTTGATTTTCAATCATAAATATCTTGATAATCAGACAGGAAGAGTCATGGGTTCCTGACTGACCTAAAGGTTTATAAATTATATCATAGCAACATGAGCTAAATCAAGGATTTTTTTAAGGATCTAAGACAAAGTTACCGGATCCCTTTAACAAAATTTGTTCCGCTTTTATTTCATGTTATTTTGGGTCATTAGATAGCTTTTTAAACCAAACATAGCCTGAACTATACTCCAATTTTGTCGTGATTGTTTCTCTTTGAATCATATTTTGTTTTGGTCAATCAAATGACTTTCAAAATCGTACCCTATCATTTCGCAACTTTTACAACTTGATCTGGGCCATCATATTACTTTTAACTAACAACATTCAAATTTTTGTGGTCTTCTTTAAATCATTACACTTTGTTTGGGTCCATCGGAAGACTTTCCACTTTCCAGATTGTACTTGTACTTTGTGCACTTGGACCCCTTTAAACCATTACCAGAATTTTTTGGTCAATTAGACAATTTTTAAACATTGCTCCGATATTTAGTGTTTGGTCTCTTTTGACTGTTAAAAACTGTTTCGGGCCATTAGACGAGTTCTCAACCTTATACCAATATTTCTTTTATGTTCCCTACAAACCTCTACAATTTGTTTTGGTCCATTAGATGACTTTTCAGACCATAACCCCAATTTTGTGTGTGTTTGGTCCCCTTTAAACCATTTTAATTTCTTTTGTGCCATTACATGACCCTTTCAATTCATACTCCTTTAATAATATACTTTTTTGCATTTGGTGATTTTGGTCCATTAGAAAACAAATTTTACACCTTACTCCAATGTTTTGTGTTCAGTTCCCTTTAAATGGTTCCATATTGTTATGAGCCATTATATGTGTTTTCAACCTTACGCTGCTATGTCATATTCGGTCAGGCGCGGATCGTTTTATGTATGTTATTACCAAAGAAGAAAAAAATCCAGTCAGTCACTCAATAGTGTCTGACAGTGAAGTCTAGCAAGTAACAGGTTTCCTTGCATAATTTGAATATTAGGACACTGCTAACATTTAAACTTCACAGATAGGACATACCATTCCTGCAAAGTTCTACAGAATTTGATGTTGGCTGCAAAAGGGACATAGTATCTTTAAACCATTACAATTTGTCTTTGGGTCATTAGATGACTTTTCAGACCTTCCTCTCCGGCTATCTCTGATTATCTTTACAGTGCGCCCCTGTCACTCTCAGAACATGGATGATACATGTCACAATTTTAAATGTTTTCACATAGCCAAGAGCCTTGCATGTGAAGACCATGTGATTATGTGAACATTTCACCCATTGGATACAATTTTATAACACATATTTCCCATAGACACGCTTTTTTGGCTCAGGGAAAAAATATATTAAAAAAATTCTGGGGGCTACCTTTCAAGCTTGCTTGCATTAAAATAACACTATTTAATTTGTTTAGCATTGAACTCTATGCAAATTTTTTTGGGCTCTTTTATGACTTTTGGGGGCTCTTTGGGGCATTTTGGGGGCAACTTCGCCCCGAGCCCCTATGTATTTTTCCCTGCTTTGACTCATGATTCGATAGGATACAAATTATTAAAAAAATGAAAAAGCAAAGGTTTGTTTACATCCCATAGTTTTACCTTTATAGATATGATTTTGAAATGTTATGGTTATGGTCTCTTCTGTTAAAGGGATCGTTGAGTTCCGTTGCAGAGGGCGCTACACAAAATACATTTTTTGTGAGATAATAAAAAACTGAGTGACAAATTTGAAAGAACATAATATTTAAATGACAAAATCATCTTTGTTTGATCAAAATCGGTTCAGAGACGGTTGAAATATAACGATTTCTAATACTTGTGTACCACCACAAATATTAGATATTTTGAAAAATTTGAAAAAACGTTGAAAAAAAACGAAATAACGCCTTTTACGTTGTATTTCAGCCAATGCCGATGTTGACTTTTTTTGTCGGCATTTTTGTGTTGCTTATATTACCCACAATTAGCCGGCTCATGTATTGTTATTTTTAATTAAATAATTAATTAACCGTCACCGTGTTTTGGGGAAAGTGGAGCTGAATTGGTATAATCGTATTGGCTAAATTTCACACATTTTGGGGTCTAAAATTACCTTCATATCAATTTTAGGTTCTAAAAGGGCACTATAAATGTCATAGATAAGAATAAGAGCAATAACCATGCACTTTGAAGGCATTTGCGGTCTGAAAACAGAACTCAACTATCCCTTTAAGAGTTGCGAATGAAAATCAATTCCTTTACATCTACAACAATTCACCAACTTATAAAACAGGTCTTGTGATAAATGAATATTTACTCAATTTTGGGCATGACTACAGTACATCCTTTTTTTGGGGGGGGGGGGGGGCAAAACATTATTTCAGTTATGAATTAAATGAGAGTTAAAGAAAGTTTCCACACAAAATGGAAATAGGGTAACAAAATAAAAGAAGAAAAAAACACGAGTCGGTTGTCGATTACGAGGCAATAATTGAGCAATTTCAAGTAATGATTGAATTGCCATGGAGGACAAAAAAATCAAAATAAACAAGACCAAGACACAAGACTGAACAATATACAAGACACTGGAGACTCACTATTGACCCATTACAGATGTAATGGGACTAAGGGCGCGTTCATGCTTGATTTTGAAGGTAGAATGAGCGATCTGAAACGCTCATCGTAAACGCTCATCGTGATCGCAGTTCCACGGTGTAGCTGTTCATGCTTACTTCTCTGGCTCATCCAGGCAATTCTCTTTGTGTGGCATTGTGTGACCTTCACTGTGCATGCTACGTAGACCCACTAGAGGTCAGTGCGTTGAACCCATTTAAACGCGTTTACAATTGTAAACGCATCTTTTTGTGAGTTTACGATCGGCGTTCGTGATCGCCGTTTTTCGGTGATTCTACAAAAGTGAGCATGAACGCAAGCGTGTTTTAAACTAAACACGTAACAGATGCCTGATTTTGGCCGTCAAAATCAAGCATGAACGCGGCCTAACTTCATTCAGATATATCATATGCTTGACAGGTAGAGCATAACAAATGAAAGAGCGTAAAAAATGCAGTTGAATGAATGAATTCTGAGATGATTACCTTGTCTTCAAAGCACATAAATCCTGTCTAGACACTGCTTGAATGTGGGTCAGGAATTTATCATGAACTCGCATCATGTTTTAGTTCGTATTCTCCCGAATCATCCATACCAGACAGTATTCAAAGATGGAGGAGGAGGAAGAGGAAGAGGAAGAAAAGAAAGGGGAGAGGAGGGGGAGAGGAGGGGAGAGGAGGGGGAGAGGAGGGGGAGAGGAGGAGGAGAGAAGAGA
>JAVYIG010014791.1:0-39461 GCA_035222895.1 Strongylocentrotus droebachiensis | reverse complement strand
AACACTTGACTGGAGATGTGAAGGTTGTGGGTTCGAGCTCCAGCATGGCTCCAGTGTCCTTTGGCAAATAATTGATATATATTTCCTACTCTCGATCTTCCTGGGTATTACAATGGTTATCAGTATAGGAAGGAATTCCTTGAATCCTGTGAGTACCAAAATCAAAAAAACTCCTTAAAGGGAGTTTGTTTTGTCTCCTTTTTTCTTCATTAAACATTGACACATAGAAAAAATGTGTAATCTGAAGAAAAAAAGAAGATACCCCCCCCCTCTCATTTTGCTAACTGAGCTTGTCTTTCAAAATATTTCAAATTGGACTATTCTTGTTTAATACAGTGATTATTTTTTTTCTTCTGTTGATTGTAGATGAAAAGGAAAAAGATCAGATGGACATCCTTCTCCCAGCATTCAACAAAATCTAGTAGGATGAACAATTTTGTGGCTCAACTTGTTAATCAGGGCTCTTTTGGGGTTCAGTGATATCATTAAGCTTGTATTTGTACATGTTTGTAATGGATATGTAAATATTGTAAAAATGTAAATATGGAGGTTATCCAGACAGTCAAAGGAGTGTATTTTATATAGAAGCCCTTCAACCTAGGGGCAGAATTTTACAATGGGGAGGGGGAGGGGGGAATATTGAAAAACACATAAGTCGGTTATCCTGGGGAAGAAGGGTGCTGACGAGAGATCGTAATCAATCTCGGTACCTTAGAGTTGAGATTGCTCCAATAACTATAATTCTGTCCCTCTTTTTAAGGGGCCAATGCATTTATTATTGCTTCTTAGGTACCACAAATTTTAGTTGAGAGCACCCTGAAAAAAGGAACTGTGTGTTTTTATTTCACATAATTACCGTATGAATGAATGCACACCATGTATTTCCTTTGCCCCTCCTATTGTAACTAAAGATATTATACAATTTCCCATTCCTGAAGTCATGAAAATTGTCAAAAGGATTCCTAGATGAAATTGAAATTTGTTGAATTCATTGGAATATAATCCTTTTTTCAGGTGAGAGTGGAAGTCCAGCTGATGTTGAAAAGATTCGTAATATTGGTATCCTGGCTCACATTGATGCAGGCAAGACCACTACCACAGAGAGGATGCTCTATTACTCAGGCACCACAAGGCATCTAGGAGGTAGGTACATACATCATGTAGAATATGAGATGGGAGCAGGGTTATATTGGTATCCTGGCTCACATTGATGCAGGCAAGACCACTACCACAGAGAGGATGCTCTATTACTCAGGCACCACAAGGCATCTAGGAGGTAGGTACATACAGCATGTAGAATATGAGATGGGAGGAGGGTAATATTGGTATCCTGGCTCACATTGATGCAGGCAAGACTACTACCACAGAGAGGATGCTCTATTACTCAGGCACCACAAGGCATCTAGGAGGTAGGTACATACAGCATGTAGAATATGAGATGGGAGGAGGGTAATATTGGTATCCTGGCTCACATTGATGCAGGCAAGACTACTACCACAGAGAGGATGCTCTATTACTCAGGCACCACAAGGCTTCTAGGAGGTAGATACATACATCATGTAGGACATGAGATGGGAGTGGGGTAATTCAGGCATTCAGGCATTTAGGAGGTACACACAACTGTTGTGTGATCCATGCTCCGATGGCAATTACTCTGTTATGTGTTTTGTTTAAAATTAAAGATGTTATACTGTGTATTTTTTAAGTAGTTGACATACAATAGATGTGTCTTTAACTTTAAAGGAATCCTGTATAATTTCTTGTTAGATAATCAATTTTCGAAGAAAATCCTCAAGAGGTTAAGTCTTAAATGGAACATCGAAACGTGCAACCATTTTGATGGAGCCCTGTTGTTGTACCCGCAATAAAAAAAAAATCATGCAAGAATAGCAAAACCAATATTTTCTCAAAATTAATCTTATAATAATGTTCAGAGATTGCTAAGGTCAGGCAGAACTATTTCAGTATCATTAATTTACTTCTTTGCTTACAAGTAGACATGTATTAAGAATATGTTCATGTACTAAGGCCCAGTATTTATTATAGGAATATTTTGAATTTTAATGTATGAGCATAAACAGCATTGATCTTGACAGCTTTTTGTTGTGTTTAAAAAAAAAATTATGCAGTACTAATTTTTGCTTGTTATAGATGTTGATGACGGTGATACAGTTACAGACTACATGCCTCAGGAGAGGGATAGAGGTATCACTATCACATCTGCTGCTGTTACGTTTCCCTGGAAGAACCACAGAATAAATCTCATTGATACACCTGGTAAGGAGACTACTCAAAATTCGTTAATGGCATTCCTGGGCCCCGTCTTATAAGGAGTTGATATCAATCGCAACTTATTTGCGATTGATATCCATCGCAACTATTTACATAAGAGATAGGAGACTGCAAACCTGCGATTGATTATGAGCCATAGATTACAATAATATCAATTATATGCCATTTTAGTGTCTGTCAGAGGAGTATCAGCTCTCTGAATACTCAAAATCTAAAGCTTTGAGAACCTGCAGTTGTTGACCTAAAAACTTGCTATCGACTACATGACATCATCTTTATTTTTATGTGGAGTACGCATATTCACAATGACTTTGCATTAATTAAGCACGGCTCATTGCCTCCGCTTCATAGGTGTGAACAGATGGGGTCCACATGTTATGTCGTCACTGTAACTTCTGCAAATTTGACCCTGGTTGCCCGTGATTTGGAGGGGTGCGGAAAATTAGGTTTTTATACTTGTTATTCCTTTATATTTGTGTTCTACATTCATTCAGTTTTCCATTTATATCAAGTTATATTTTCATCAGATAGGATTTTTAAGTTTGTTTTGATCCAGAGTACATGTTTGTGATTGCCTATTACAGGTCATGTTGATTTTACCATGGAGGTAGAGAGATGTCTAAGGGTATTGGATGGTGCTGTTACTGTCTTAGATGCGTCCGCTGGAGTTGAGGTATGTGTATATCTTCTTCTCAAATGACGCTGTAAAGTGGCTTAAAGGTAGTGCACATCATATCTCTATATCAGATATCAGATCTCCATGGCCCATTGTTTTGTACAGACACCTGTACTTCAATTTTTTACCCCTCTTTAATACCATTTATTTACATTTCAACCAACCCTTTATGTCATGCTAAAAGATAGGCTGAAAACTATTGTTTTGCTGGAGCTGTACACTATATAAAGCAATTTTTGTTTAAATTCTGGAGGTAAAAAATGTCCTCAAATTAAGCACAATGAAATGATTTTCATCAGCCTGAATGCAGCAAAAGGACAAGGAACTTGCATGTTATTTCACAAGCTCTGAAACGTATTGATATCTTAGATATTGACTGTTAATTAAGGAGAGAGATGGCTGGTGACCTCTCAAGGTACCCAGTCCCACTTTGGGGAAGGTGAATCGAAGACCTCCTTTTACTCCTCACTCGAACCACTTTTAATATTTAAGTTTAGTTATGGAAATTTATTTTGTTGACAATATTATGAAAAAAATGTGTCTTTCTCTTTTGAATATAGTTTACACACGTATGTGAAAGCTTAGGAAACTTAATTTGAAATGTTGTGTTTTGAATGAAGGCACAAACTTTGACTGTTTGGGATCAGGCTAACCGTCACACCATTCCAAGAATAGGATTCCTGAACAAGATGGACAAACCTGCTGCTAATATAGATATGTGTTTATCATCCATCAGAGATAAACTCAACACTACACCATTACTTCTTCAGGTAATAATAATAATAATAATATGTTTTGTTTACCCAGGGTAGCCTCATCAGTATTAATACTGTTCTCTCCGAGGGCCCTGCAATCATATTATAACCCCTGCCTTAGCCGAGCTACCATAAAAAGCATTCAAGGAATTTCTAATACAACACGGTCATCTCAGTGTCTTATATTTTACATGATTTGTCATGTAGGAAAATACGTTCTTTAATGAAGTCTTCGCCATTTATTAGGTCGTAGGTGAGGAGGCAAACTTCCGCTGCTTAGCGTAATGGAACCAAAGTCTTAGCCCATTATTCTTATGACCTTTAAATTATAATAATTTTGAGTATTCAGAATACAGTAATGTAATTGACATCAAGACATTTAAATAGGGACTAGTTTAGTCTAATAAAAAAGGAGAGGAAAGGGTCCTTTGGAAATTGCTTGTGTGTAACAGGATTAGCCCAAGCACATGGAAGGTTTTTTTAAATATGATTTTGTTTGAAGTAAACTAACAAATTGTAGAACAGTTACCCTTGATGACATATAAAAGAGTTGCTGAAGAGAATATTGAATTTTGTATCCTACATTAAAAATATTCCAGTGCAAGGATTGGCCACGGATGGCTCATGTGACATGAAATACTTCCAACATGAAGAAAAATGATGTTGCAGGCAGGTTATTTTATCACTACAACTGCTCCAGTGTATTTTAAGTGTTCGGTGAAGACATACATAGAGCATTTTCTGGTTCCTGTACCCAAGCATATTCACCTTTAATGTTCATCACATGTCACATGTGTATCTCAATGATACAGAAAACTTTCATTGGTTGGGGTGATCATGGTATATAAATTAGGCTTCTGCCAAACTTAAAATTTAGTAGGCAAGTATATTACTGTTTTCATTTCTTTTCATTGCAGCTACCAATTGTCCAGTCCAATATATTATCAGGAGTAGTGGACCTTGTTTCCATGGAAACTGTTACTTGGCATAGGTCCAGTAAAGGTGTTGATGATGGATCCAGATTAATTCATTGCCCTTTGTCAGAAAGCCAAGACACCAGCCTCATATGTCAAGCGAATGATGCCAGAACGGAATTAGTAGAACAGGTATGATCTTAGAACAATCAAGAGATACCAGAATGAAATCATTTAAACTCTTCTGTTCACATTTTAGTTGTTCAATTTTCAGTTATCCTGTGAATAACTCCTCCTTCTGCTCAACAATTATCTCTGAAACCCTTTATCTTTCATCGAAATAAACACAAAGACACAGTCAGTGACTGATCTACGGGAGACAAAACCAACATCTGCCCCCTCCATTTATGTCCCTCAGTTGTGTATTTGTATTTAATTGTGCCCCCCCCCCCAAATCTTTTAGCCCTTTACAAAATCCTGACTTCACCCCGATCTCAATGATGTTTACAGGAATACCTTTTCACATCATAAAGACCTTGTTCCTTTCAATAGTTCCTATGTTATTGTATGCAAGCTGGTCAGTCACTTTTTTCTTCTCTTTGTTTGATATGTTAGGTAGCAGATCTAGATGATGAGTTTGCAGACAAGATGCTCAGTAGCCTGAGCTTCAATCCTCTTTACATCTCATCACATGATGTGAGTTAATGTGCCTGCATGCTAAAGAATATTTATTATTATAATAAAATAAATTGTTTCCAGGCAGAATGAATCAGGGGGAGGGGGTGTTTGTGAGACCCCTCCAAACTGTTAGCCTTCCAGTAACTATCCTCAATTGCCCATAGTGTGAATATTTAAGTCTATATTTCGGTTAATTCTTGTTCATCACTTGAACCCAACCTTGTTCAAATCTATAACCATGTGTATGTATGTGAACCGACAATCACCTTTCACATGTATTCAATAGCCAAATTTGAATGGCGTTTACTGTAATACAAGACAACTTTGAAAATCGTAAGTGATTGTTGTTTCTGCAGCTACAGTATAGAAACTTGAATGAACTGCAAAATTTCATATTTACTATTGTAAATCAATCATTGTGCTGCACAAGAACTTTGAAATCTGGGGAATGTTTCACAAAGACTAAGATCGACTTTATGTTGGACATAACTATGGCCGGCAGTTCATGCCACCGTTTGCTCTCACCATCATGATTTTTTTTCCCTTCAATAATGAATTATTGTTCTGTAGATTTGTGACTATGATTTGTACGTCCCTTGAGAGACCAATGCCAGTAAATGGTGAGAGCAAACAGTGGCATAAATGGCCTGCCATAGTTAAGTCCAACTTAAAGGCGATCTTGGTCTTTGTGAAACATTCCCCGGAACTACATTTGTAAGAGTACAGGTTGCATGAGAAAGTTTGTGGTTTGACAATTATTTGATACTCTTCAGTCATTAACATGTGAAGTGGTATACCAGAGGGGTGTTTCACAAAGATCCGAGTCGAACTTAATTCTGAATTGGACTTAAACATTATGGAGAGCTATTCGTTGCCGTAAAAATAAAATATATTCAAAAGCAGAAATTCAAGTATTTTAGACTTTTCATAAATTCCACATCAAGAACATAAAATCTCCTTGATAACAGAAAATATGAATGATTTAAATCAACAGCCTTTAAAAATAACTTTTACAAAATATTTTCAAAGATGCTAACGGCTTTCCATAATTGTTAAGTCTAACTTGAAGGTTAAGTTCGACTTCAGATCTTTGTGAAACACCCCCCCCCCCCCCTGATATATTGTGATGAATTAATAACGTTATATCCTGTATTGAATGTTAACAGCTCATGGATGCAGTACGGAGTATCACGCTACACCAAAGAGGTTTGCCACTGCTATGTGGCAGCTCATTGAAGAACAAAGGAGTGCAACTATTGATGGATGCAGTCAATGATTATCTTCCCAGTCCACTCTTCAACAAAGACCCTCTTATGTAAGATATATCAGTGATACGGTAGGGATTGAAATGAGACATAGTACCTTATTAGCCAATTGTTTTGAGGAAGAGCAGAAAAATTTGCGAAACGAATCGGTATGATGACCCCAAAGTTTTTTTAAAGGGATCCGGTAACTTTGTCTCAGATTCTGAAACAAAATCCTGAATTTAGCTCATGCTGTAATGATAATTATAAACCTTTAGGTCAGTCAGGAACCTCATGACTTTTACAAGCCGATCGCCTGTCTGATTATCAAGATATTTATGATTGGAATTCGAAACCAAATTTTGCGTTTGCCAAATGGTTTTCATAACACTACAGTCTATTGGGGAAAACAAGTATGGTAAAACCTTTCACTCAAAGATTTTTACTTTTTTGAGGCACTTCTTGATCATTTTGAAGCACGATTTTTTTTGTTAGGGCTTCAATATTACACCATATCACAGACACTGATAACACGTAGGGCAGTGCATCTCAGATTTAACATTTATAAACGATGCCTTTAAAGTTGAACAGTGTTGGAGAAGACAAGACCTCCATCATCTCATCAATGTGTTTGTGGTAGTAACAATACAGCATCATAGCTGGAAAATTGTTCACTTTTTGTCTAAAACCACAAAATGTGGCATATTTTTGCTAAGTAACCTACACCGAGCAATATATCAGATATGGAAGCACTCTCAAAAATGGTTTTATGAGGTAATTCTCCATGAAATAATTTTTGTTAAGCTTATACAACTCAGCCAGTAAAATCTCGTCCCATAAAACAAAAACTCAGTGTTGCCATCTCCCGTTATCTCTTGTTCTTTTCCTTTGCTTTCCCCATCTTTTCCTCTTTATTTTTGCTCCCAGAGTTTCTTGCCTATAGAAAGCCATTTTCTAGTTTAAAAAGGATGTTTATTCATAAATGCCTATGATTGAGAATATCCTATTTGTGATACTTCTCTATACAGGGAGGTATATGGCAAGGATCTGTGTGTGTATGCCTTTAAGATCATTCATGATAGACAGAGGGGACCACTTATCTTTCTTCGAGTGTACTCTGGAACACTTAAACCACAATCAGCCATTTATAATGCCAGCAGGAATTGCACGTGAGTATGGTAATTTTAAACATGAGCATGCAATGATTCAAGTGTACAGTGATACAATGTATGACTTCTGTTGGTATTAGATCCAAGGTGTACTATTGAGTATCAAAAATGGTATATAGGTCAAGGATGTCTTAACACCATGGGTTAATGGCAAGACTTGCATTGTGCATCTGAAGCAAACTGTATCTACATAGTACAGGACCAAATCTATGTAATCCTAAAGTCGATTTAGCATTTCAGTATTTCTAAAAATAATGCTGCTTTGATATAGAGTACCGAAGTGTGACGTCATACTGGCCAAGTTGTCAAGGTTGCTGGTTCCACACAAATTTTGTGCTTAACAATGGTATGTGTTGTATGAAAACTTGCAAACAATGTCTATGAAACATCCATGCTGAAAAAGATGGAAAAAAGTCACTAATCTGGGTATCTATATTAACCCTTTGACAATTAAATATTATTATTATAGCAGTACATATTGAAACATATTCATTGAAGTTCTTCCCATATGTAGCAGTACTCGACATTCAAAATACGGTAGCTGTAATCGTTACAATTTTTAGCATTTTCAAAGAAGTAAATTAAGGGCTCTAAAGTGGTAAATATGTTGATTTTGATGTTACAGTGAAAGAGTGAGCAGGTTGCTGTATGTCATGGCAGATAGCTATCAAGAAGTATCCAATGTACCAGCAGGAAACATTGCTATAGCTGTTGGTCTCAAACAGGTCTGTCACAATCTACTACTTACAATTAATTCACAATGATTCTCTGCTGATTTGGCCATTCCTCCTCCAAGGAAGCTTCAAATTCATTGAAATTGTCATATAATCGTATGACTATTCAAATCATCAATTATTTAAGATTTTATAAGTTTGAATGTTCTCATCAAATGCTATCGCAAATTCTTTTAAAATCGGATCATAGTCAGATTGTACAGTGTGCAGTGGACTTTACATGCGCTGATATGTGGAAATATCTGCTCTTTTCAGTGTATATGTATTCTTTTCAATTCGATTCAATGATACGATTACAAATTGGCTGGTCCTACATTATCTCAGAATACATAAGTATTTCTGTTTATTGATTTTCTTAAATTGAAAGATGTTTTCTAAATTCAAGGACATAAAATGACAAAAAAATGTACATTGTTTCCCTTATAGACTGTAACTGGAGATACATTAGTGGCATCCAAAGCATCTTATAACATAGCCAAGAAGAAACACTCGCGTCAAGCACCCCTTCTTGAGCCTATCAAGGTCCCAGAACCAGTTTTCTTCTGCACAATAGAACCACCTTCTCAAGCTTACCAAGCAGGTCAGTACAGTGCAAGTCCAAGAAAACTACAACAAATGTGTATGGTATGAAATAGAGTGTTTGTCAGAGGGTCCCCTATTGGCTGAGGAGCTGACCTTTGACACTCAGTAATTTGTCATATAAAATGATGAATTAACATTTGATTGGATGGCCTGAGGGTCAATACAAGGAAATTTTGAACAAAATCTGCCGGAATGATGGATGAGTCGGAGACGATTCCAGTATGGTTGCATATCAACAATATTTACTTGTTTTGACCTGAAGAAACTGTGGAGCATGCAATCATCATTTTTATTTGATGTTAGTGTAATTTGTTTCTATTAATTGATTGTACATGTATGTATGTTAGATTCTGCATCTTACTGTAACTTGTACATGACACAAATTTCCTTTGCAGTGCATGGGCTATGAACCCTCTGAACTTTTTTTTCTTCAATTTAAAAAAACAACACTATGTAGTGCCATGTTTCAGAGACAAGCTTCGTTAAATATTAATAGTGGCTTGATACTTTGACTATAAATCTGGTTAAATCTACCATTGGATTTTTTCCCCTGTAGTTTTGTTCCCTTCAATGTAATAAGAAGAAATGCCAATCCTGTTTGATGCAATGCCAACATGCACAGTAACCTTCTATTTTTTTGGATAAACAGATCTGGAGAAAGCTTTGGAATGTTTACATCGAGAAGATCCTAGTTTACAAGTGAAGACTGATGATGATACTGGTCAGGTATGTTTCCTTGTTTTACATAGATTGAGTTGTTTATCTACCATTTACTGAATATTACTCTTATGTTAGGGATCCAACACATTGGAGACCAACACCCAAGACATCAACTGCCTGATAACTAAACCAGGGGATTGTTTCACAAAGACTAAGATCGACTTTAAGTTGGACTTAACTATGGCAGGCCGTTCATGCCACTGTTTGCTCTCACCATTTACTGGCATTGGTCTCTGAAGAGAAGTATGAATCGTGGTGACAATTCTACAGAATTTACATTTTTTGATACTTCATTATTGAAGGAAAAATATTATCTAAAGATCAGAATTGAGAGACCAATAGTGAGAGCAACCAGTGGCATGAATGGCCTGCCATAGTTAACTCCAACTTAAAGTCAATCTTTGTGAAACACTCCCCAGGTAGATTATTCTGTTTCCTAAGACACCTTTCCCTAGATCTTTCTGATCTTTGTGTTTCAAATTGTAGGGATATGCAATGCTTTTTCGAACACAGAAAATGTGTTATTTTGATTAAATCTTCATTTAGGATACCATTTTGAGATTGAATTGCAATAAAAGTATTGTGTTGTTTTATTGCTGTCTTTACCCACAATCTTGACTAGCTGATTTTATCAGGCATGGGGGAGCTACATCTCGACATCGTGCAAGATAGAATACGCAAGGAATACAAGATTGATGTGGAATTAGGCCCTTTACAGATTAGCTACAGAGAGACTATCACTAATACAGCTACTGAATCAGGTAAGTTTTCTACATGTAGTAATCTCTCAAGGCTCAATGAAAAATAATATTAAGGTGAATTTTTAACGCACCTAATACTATGTTTCGAAAGGGGATAAGAACTACTAACACATTGAGGTCATTTAATGTCTATAGTATCTGTTTTATAGAGCCATAGTGACCTGTCAAATAAAATATAACTACCGGCAAGTGGGGAATCCAAAAAGGCATGTTAAAAATCTTCTTTGATCTTTTGAGATTGATATCATAAAATCAGTATTTAGATTTTCTTGCATAACTTAAAAGTATTTGAAGAGTTGAATGAATAACACTGTAGATGTTTGGGCAAAATATCATTCATAGTTTTTGAACAAAGGTTGTTCTTGACAACCTGAAAGCTTTCCCAAGTCTTGCCTGACATAGCAACTAGTAATGTATGCAGACTGGATTCCAAGTATTGTAGTTCGTTCATGAATAAAAGGTTAATGGAATAACTCATCACTATGTCCCGGGGAAAGACACATCCATAAATGTGAATACACATGTATATTAGTAAACCGGTCTATTAGAGATCACTTTTAAAGCACCAAGCATGATGTATTTTTTTGTGATTTTTTTAATATTTTAATTTCTTGAGTTTCTCTTGTGACTGTGAAGGGCAGGGGATAATGGTTATTAGATAATGTAGAATCTCGTTTTAGAAAATACTTATTTTGAGGAATAGATTAATTGCTTATTTTGATAGTGAAAGTGTTATCTCAATATGTTCCATCATATATTTGATTTTATATTTTACATCACAAATTTCCAGTGTAAGGATTGGCTGATGTGACATAAAACACTTCCACCATGAAGACAAAATGAACATTGCATGACATCAATGGTTTCTTTTTAAAGTGTGCACTAATATCCTTTGGCAAGATATTTACCTGCACTTGCTACTCTCCACCCAGGTGTTAAATGGGTACCCGGTAGGATGCGAACGTTCATGTGGTTGAACGAGCAAGTGTGCGCCTGTAAAATGGCGACTGGCTGGAATGCTCCCCAGGGAGTGGAAAATGTGCACACATTGTGTGCGGGTAAGCCTGAATCCGATGACCGGGGTAATAATATATCTGTAAAGCGCTTAGGTACATCGTTGGATCGGTGTATTGAGCGCTATATAAAAAACCGGATTATTATTATTATTATTATTCTTTTTTTTTTAATCTAAAATTTATATACGTTAATATCAAAGCCCTGTGAATTGATCGACATTGACCTGATGTGTTTTTTCCAACAGCAACTTTAGACAAGGTTATTGGTGACAAGCATCACGTTGCTACGGTGACTGTGTCAGTTGAGCCGTTAGATGATCATAATGGACCAGTCCAGGTTACTACACTTACCAATGATGGCAAGAAAGGTGAAGAGATGCATGAAGCAGTCACGGGTGGAGCTCACTCAGCATGTAGACAAGGTACATAGAATATTCAATTCAAGTCTATTCAATGTATTTATTTGTCTAATGTACGATCGACTTGGTTATTTGTTACGCTCACATGTAAAATAAAGGAAATAGGTTACAAGACATGAATACATTTTGGTGATGGCAAAATAATAATCATAAATACATGGATGTAATATTGATTATGTATCATTATAATACCTGCTTTACACCACCCTCAATAGGTTGGGCTCTGTTTAGCAGCTAGCACTATTTTCTCTTTTCTGAAATCGCAATGCTAAGTTTCTCTGTTTCATTTCTATCCATGTAAATTCTCCTTATTTGAATGTTTTTATGTATATTGTGTTGTACATGTACCGGGGGTAAATATTTCATGATGCAGCTAGCCACTGGCTTCTTTGAAATGAAAATGAAAACTTCAATCCAATTCAATAGACCAGTTCACGGTTAGTATATGTCCCCAATGACTCTGAATATCCGCAAATCTTCAAAACGTGAAGAGGTCCCACTTTGTATATCTTGAAATAATTACTCCTACAGCGATGGAGGTGCTTCATAAATAGCCTTTGTGTCCCCTTTTAATAATAATAATAATAATATGAATTTATAACGCACACGTATCCGAAACTTCTGATCAAGGCGCAACAAAATATATAAGCAGATTACACAAA
This sequence comes from Strongylocentrotus droebachiensis, assembly GCA_035222895.1. Lineage (NCBI taxonomy): Eukaryota > Metazoa > Echinodermata > Echinoidea > Camarodonta > Strongylocentrotidae > Strongylocentrotus > Strongylocentrotus droebachiensis. The sequence continues at coordinate 26,839 of JAVYIG010014791.1, read as the reverse complement.
ACAGTTCAACAGATATTATTTCTACACGTAATTAAACTTAAATCTTAGATAAACAGGAATTCAAATCTTATATAAACAGAAATTCAAGTATTGGATAAACAGATATATATACATAATACAGTTCAACATAATATAGTTCTTTAGGTCATGAAACTTAAACATCAGATAAATAAATACGCTTTCAACTGTGTTTTAAATTGTTCTGTGGATTCTAATTGTCTAAGATGAGAAAGGAAGAGAGTTCCAGAGGGCGGGTGCAGCTTTTGCGAAGGACCTATCTCCATACGTAACTGTTCTTGTCATTGGCACGACTGGTCTCGTAGCCTCTGAAGACCTCAGTGACCTCACTGACTGCGTTACTGATACCATCTCAGAGAGGTACTGGGGGGCCTGACCATGCAGAATCTTGAAGGTAGTCAGACAAATCTTGAACACGATTCTCTTCTTTACCGGTAGCCAGTGCAATTGACAAAGGATGTGACTTATTCGAGCATACTTCCCTGCCTTAGTAAGAACACGGGCTGCGTTGTTGTGTACTCGCTGCAAACGAGAAATGGCTGAGGAAGAGACACCGACCAGGAGGGCATTACAGCAGTCCAATCTGGAAGTTACCAAGGCATGGATGATCTGTTCTGTAGTCTGCTTCGACATGTATTTACGGATTCTCCTGACATTCCGAAGGTGGAATTTGCACTTCTGCAAATGGATGAAACTGCTTGTGCATGAATTAATAATGATTACATAACTTTCAGGAGCACGTATCCAGTATTTTGTCTCTGTGTATTTCACAATTTGGTCTGCAATGACCTTCATCTGCTCGTGCTCAGACTGCAACTTTGAACTGGCTTATTCAGTTCAGTCATCTCAACTTTTGGATGTTTGTTAAGGTCCGTCATTTCTTTCTTATTTATTTATTTATTTATTTCCACTGGCGGGAGTGGAATAATTCATTTTATGCAATTAGAATTGAGTTATCTTTATCAAATTTTCAGATCGACTGTATGCAAGACAGTTTGAGTCCTGTTTCTCCAGATAGTTAATGTTGGAGTGTTTTTAATAAAACTTTATTACTCTGTACAGGTCCCCTTCTAGGCTTCCCAGTTCTTGGTGTAGCTGTGACCATTGACAGGTATTCGGTAGCCCCTGGGACATCACCTACCATGTTAGCAGCATGTGCATCTCAGGCAACCCATAATGCTTTGCAGCAAGCTTGTGGCAATCTTCTTGAACCTGTCATGAACATGGAGGTAAAAGTCATTCTTGGATGGAGGAGTTTTTAAAGGGGATATCCACCCTGATATTCAGTTGGTTTTAATAGAAGCAAAAAAATGAGAGGAACAGTTCAGTGAAAGTTTGAGCAAAAACCGACTCAAAATTGAAAGTTATAAATTTTTTAAGGTGCAATTGATCAAACATAAATTGGCAACTCTTTGACATATCTTGCAATTTCCTCTCCCATTTACCCTGTACTAAAAAACTTAAGAATATTTTCAATCATATGTTCATCCTAAATATGATTATTGCAAAAATGTTTTTATACAACCCCTGTATGAAATAAATCTACTCTACCATCAATAACTAAGAAAATGGAAGTTTATAATAATTTCTGTACAGAGCAAATCAGTACTTCTACTCCCAAATAATCCCAAATACCTGGTAGTACTTTTTCAGAGCAACCTTAAAATGGTTGAAATATTTCTGGTCACGCGAAGAGCTCTCAACCAATCAAAAACAAATACTTTTTTGATGCAGGATATAATATACAAATATACAATGACACTCGAGGATCTAGCTGAAACTATTCGCATCGAAGGAACATCAACTAGTACTATTCTCCCGAGGGCCATCGGCCCGAGGGAGAAAAGTACTAATGATGTTCCTGAGTGTGAATAGTTTTAGCTTGTTCCGAGAATGAGTCATTTTATATTTGTTTTATATCCCTTCCATCTGTATTATTCCTTGTACACTTCTGTAATAACATGAACCTTATACTCACATTCACATCTACATTCAGATCAAAAAGAAATAAAGAAAATTGCACGGCTCAAATGAAACATTGAAGGATGTAAAAATGTTTAGCTGGCGCTAGTGTAATGCAGTTATCGCACAGCGTTAATTGCATATTAATGGCTTGAGCGCCGTGACACCGCGGGGGTTGACCCCGCAGAGGCATTTGAAATCATGTACGCGCTCGCTGGGAAAACGCATAGTTCAAGAATATGCGTTTTTTTATTGTGACGTCACGCATAGTACCTTTTTCCCTAGGGAAAAAAAGGTACTATGCGTGGCGTCATCAATAAAAAGGTACTATTTCGATGTAGGCGGCAGGAAACGTCTTTTATAGTAAAACTATTCATTTTCTTGTTGTGTACACTCCTAATGCAACAATCTTACGATAAGGGATATAATATAAAATATGTCTTGATGAATGTTTCAGATCACTACCAGTGAAGAGAGACTGCAAGCTGTGTTAGGTGATGTAGCCCGAAGGAGAGGTCAAGTTTTAGCTGTTGAAAATAGGATGAGAACCAAGGTCATTACAGCAGCAACACCTCTGGCTGAAATGATGGTAAGCTATTGTAGTTCCTTTTGTAGTTACGGACTTGTTAAAATAATTACCCATAATTCTTAAGTATCATTTGAGGTGTTCACACTTGTACAAGCATTGCTTTTTAGTGGACTCCTCTGTTTCCAATATGTATTTCTACATTTGTTGTAAATGTTTATAATTGATTTGTAATGTTTTGATGGAAACATAAATAAATTAGAATGGAATTGAATTGATCATGTAGAATACATTGGAGTTATTTCACATGCGATTCATTCTAAGCCAAAGGTTGTCTTATACTTGTTAATATGCTGAAGACAGATATTTGCAAGAACACTTGTAAGTTTTTTTTAATATTGTAACATTTTGTTTGTCAGCAGATGATTAGACCAATATTTTTATGTCTCCAAGGTGAGGAATATCAATTTTGTTTGATTGTGACCTTTCCAAACACTGCAACACAGCATTCATATAATCATCAGGCAAGGTTGTGTCCATTTATTGGTAATGTAGATACATGGACATATTTAAACTTTGACCTGCTGTCAACAACCTTGTTATGGGAACAGTGGAGGTGACATTTGTTTTTATCTTAATTCATTAGGGCTATTCCACAGCACTGCGATCTCTTACTTCTGGCACAGCTTCATGTTCTTTAGAGTTCTCCAACTATCAACAGATGTCATTTGCTGAGCAGGACTCGGTCATCAGGAAACTAACAGGTATCTCATGATGGTCTACCTGTCAACTGATTCACGGGACTGTCATAATGATCCATGTATCAACCGATTCTCAGAACATGAACAAAATAATTCAGGAACCTAGAATTGGCTTTTAGACATGGACGTACGTACATTGGGCATGCATAATCCATGTTCTGCGCTTGATGTTCTGTTATGATAGTCCACCGATGGAGTGATTCACATGACTGTTCTTATTAATGGTCCATGTATCAACTGATTATCAGGACTGTTAAAAACAAATTTGAGGATACTAGAAATGGCTTTCGGACATGGACATATGTACATTGCGCATACACAATACATGTGCTGCGCTTGCGTTGCCGTACATCGGAAGTATGCAAAGTCCTGGAAGTGGCTCGAAATTAGGTCCAAGAGGCTGCCTTCGGGCTTTGTGGGCGTATTGGCAATAGGGAGAATCGCAACTTAAGATTGCATCAGAGAATTACATATATTTGTTAGAGTAACATCGTTGTCTTTAAAACATTACTCAGTAGTGATCAAAAGAGAAAAGTGGTTTACGGGCGTTGAGTTTCAATACAGAACGACACTCAACCTGACAAATGGTCTTCAGAACTGATTAGTGTGATGCAATAAAAAAACATATTTTTTGTGAAAATTTGTGCACTTTATTCTTCTTGAATAAATGTCGTTTTTAGAAGAAGTGGGAGTGAAATATAGGTGAGCTGCAATTGTGTCAACAAAGTTTGCTGAAGTTTTGTGTGTGCGGTGTATTAAATAAAGTGTAAAGAAAGTGTAAAAAAAGCGAGTGGCACTGTAACAGCACCAAGATTATATACATTCAGGCACCTAGCTGGCCTTATTATATATATTTAAAAATCCTCGTACACCTCCATGTATGCATGTACAGACAACCAACCAAACAAAAAATGCAAATTAGTTTCTAATAAACAAATTTTCATGAAATTGACATTATTCTGTGATCTGTATTTAGTAAATTTTCTATGGCGACACCACTAGCGATGCCTTGTAGCACCCCTTGATACTGCAGCACTCAGGTTGAGAAACTATGTATTACCCAATTTGTAATGAGCCAATTTTGTAAAATCTTGTATACATACAAAACAAACAAAAATCTTCTTCCAAGTATAATGTTATTATTACTTCTGCGCTATACTAAGGTTTAAACCTTCATATTTTCTTTATATTTTGAATGCTGTTATGTCAATTTATATGTAATTTTGATATTGTAACATGTTATGAAATTCCATATTTTATCTTTGTATATATTGTCATGATGATGGAAATAAAGTTCAATTCAATACAGCGATACAAAGTGCAAAAATCCAGGCTCAAAGCCTTATGTGATTTCAGGGCTGTTCTCAAGCAGTTTTGTGTGTGCTCATGTTTTGTTTTGGTTTTTGCCCAGGTATACATGTACATGTAACAAAATTCAATATATACTGTACAGGTAATGATGAAAGCATGTTCTTTGTCTTAGTCATTTTGACTCGGTCACAAACGAGAAATAATAGAGATAATTACAAACAAAGACAAGTCTTATAACAAACCTTTATTGTCCCAACTATAAAAAATACATCATTTTCATATACATGTATAAGAATTATGAATTACATTTGAATCACAAATTACATTTTCAATGTCTAAACACCACTGCACAACTTACAACCTCACTAAGATATTTGAATTCTTTACCTACTCTGATTAAAATTCATTAACAAAAATCCAGCCCAAGTCTCGTTGTAAGGCAGAAGTGAAAGTACATGAACGATCCTACATGTGTGGTAGCTAGCCCAAGATGGTTTGGCGACGTGTTTACCTGGCACCAAAAAGAAAAGGCGTCTTCCATTCAAACTACTATAGTAAACGTTTATAAATGTAAGCCACATAGGTGATCTACATTAAAAAGGGGAAATTGCATTTCCACCATACATACAACATAAAGACATCCTTAGACAAAATGTTACAACAAAACAAACTTAAAGATGAGAAAGAAAACAAAAAGGTAGAAGTTTTTAAACTACAATATAATGTAAACAAAGACAATACAGTTTAAAGTAAAATAACCAGTTTTTAGCCCTCTTCATTTCAGAATGACTAGGCTAAGATCAATGGAGATATATTTCAATCATATCAAGGCCTACAAAGGGGATGTGGTTAACCTGAGATGGTAACATACATGAAAGCTAGAAAATTAGCCAAAATGCCGGCTTACCACAACTCTCAAAATAAGCATTACATTTCCAAGGAAAAATCTATATAAGTTTTGTTTCATAATAACATTCAATAGTTGAAGCAAATTTTAAAAAAATACTAATACAAAATTGACAATTTGACATACAGTATTTCAATACATTAACTGACAGTAAAAAAAAAAAAAAAAAAATACAAAATGAAATCTATCGTGCCATTTATAAATCAGCCTCCAACCTTTCACACTTATTGTAATAACGCTACATTCCAAGTACGCCCTCTTATTTGATCTATACTTTTAATAACATTTAATATGTTTAAAGTGTACTATTTTTCCAATGCATTTTTTTTTTAATCCATTTGATAGCACATTGTAATCATGAATTTAATGTTAAATTCCTACTCATAATAATTTGTTAATAAAACCTGAATTCATATTTTTTTTTTTTTTTTAAAGGATTACTACAGCGTATACCGGTATTCAGGCTTCACATTCGTAGGGGCAGTAGTTTGGTCCCAAGGATTACTGTAGCGTGCATGAATTCATTCTTCATATTCGTAGGGGCAGAAGTTTGGTCCCACAACAGGCTCAGCTTGAATTCCACGTCTGAAACATTAATGAGGAATACAAAATAAAATTATCCCACACATCATACATGTATACAATATATGGACAGACTAGTGTCTAGTGCAGAGCATCTACCAAAGTTGAATTTTGAAAGATCCTCCAAACTAATTAAACATTTCTAAATTTCTGGATATTTTTTAAAGAAATACATTGATTTAAGAGAGTAAATGAGTATTAAAAGCATCTTTTTACTTGATTGATTTTTTAGACACTTGATGTTGTTCTTCTTATGATTCAGTTTTTGAACTAACACTTTTGGACCCTTATTTTCATGATATGCTATGTACCGGTATGTCACATTCTTTTCTTGATTTTTTGTGTGTGTGTGTGGAAAATCTGATTTTGTAAGACAGTCAGTCTGGTTATCTTTTCTTTCAAAAGGTTGGCATCTCTGCGCATGACCAATCTTTAGTAAGAAATTCTTATGGTGTAGTGGTTCTGACTCGTCTTTCAATCATAAGGTCATGAGTTCAAATCCCACTCCAGGACGTTCATTTACTTCAGCAAGAAATTTATCCACATTGTGCTGCACTCCACTTTTTTTGGTGGACAGTTGCTAAAATCGATTTTGATTTATCATTATTGATTTACCAATAGAAGCCATTGGACTATTGGTAAATGGGAACCTGGTAGGAATTTATTCCTTGAAATGCAGAGCGCGTGACAGCTGCTTTGCTAAAGCCAGGGTAATATGTCACATTATTGTAGAGCCCTTAGAGACTTCTGATAAAGTAAGTGTTAGGCGCTATATAAGCACATATAACTATTATTATATATTCTCATGTTTTAATCATTGCTCACTTGACCATGCGACATCTTTGTTCTACAAGTCTGTGAGAGGCATCATCCAATGATGTCACATTCACAGAGCTCCACAGACGCTCACCTACTGCACTGGCTCGAGGCCTGAGAAAGAAAACAAAGTGTGTTTTATTAAACATCCATCTTTGATTTAAAAAAACATTACACACAGATACCACATCAAATAAATTTTCTCACTCATTATTATTACCGGTAACTGACATGTATTCTATTCAAATTCAAACAAAAGCAAATAATTTGATATGATAATGCATTATAGACTATAAATCTCAGTAAACGTTTCAAACATCAATGATAGTATGACAAAACTATACCGACTATGGCACTGGTTTTTTTAACTTATACCAAATGTGTCCACAAATGGGTCCAAAATGAAATTATGTTTACTCACTTCAAACTTGTATTTTTAGGATCAGGACTAATCATATTTTTGAGAAATGCAAATTCTGGACCTTAATCTATCTCCTTATTTATTCACCAGATATGAATACTTTGAGTTTTTACAATTTTATTGTGAACTATAGCATATCTAATAACTGTGATATAAATCTCATTTGCTATTAACTACACCTTTAAATATGTTGGGTCTTTAAGAATATGTTTCAGAGATTATTCATGCAAATTGTTGAGTTTCTATCTTGAAAAATACAGATTCTGTATCCCTTGAAAGTGAAAAATAGCCCTATATTAGGGTTTTGGATATAACAAGTTTTTATTTCAATAGGTAAAATGCTTTTTTCTTAGGTCAAACTTATTTTATTATAACAACTGATGATATAAGGTAAATACATGCAAAAAAATTGGGAACCAGTGCATTGCCTAATAATTTTCATATGGCACACCACTGATGTTTCGGACGTTACACACTGTTAACATTCTAACTTTAGTCAAGTTAATTGCTTTTCTTTAGGTATTATTGACCTCAGTTACATTAATTGTTTGCAGAAAAATACTTCTGTAACATTTATGGAAAAAAATTGTGCAGTTTTAATTAGTTTAGCACATACATGTATACCAAGTTTGTCTTCATCGACCACTCAATTTATGTAAGGTATATTATTCATTTCAAGAACGTGTACCGGTAGTTAAAAATGCTTATGTGATCTAACAGAGTGAAATATGAAGCTAATAGCAATTGTAGTCATCAAAACTCCTTAGAAAATTCACTTAGAAACATACTCTTTATTGCATGTTATGAACAACAGCGTGAAATGTATACTATGGTTTGTTTCGGATGTTACACGATGTTAACATTTCAATGAGATCATCAATTTCTACAAACTCTACAATATAGATGTTTAATCAGCTTGCTAATGTTCTTTGCCTTCAACTATATAGTGTGTCATTCAATAATATCACTAACACATACATGTATGTAAGCACTGAAACATTGACAAATCTTTTAAAAAATAAAACTATAAAAAAGTACCCCCAGTCATGTAAGTATACGGTAATAAGAAATAAGTGAATCCTAATGTATGTACATCTCGAGAATGAGACATATTTGATGTATTTTAAAATTGTGTATGCTTTAGGTTATAATACTACTGTAGTAACAATCATCCTTTACCACTATTTGTATTAGGAGGCTGTTTCAAACGACAATATGTTTTAATGCTCTTAAATAAGTATTTATTTATTTATTTATTTAATTGATGACCGATTGATGAATGGATGGATTGATTGGTTGGTCGGTTGGTTGGTTGATAGATCTTAACTCTTGCTGTGCCTATATTACAGGTGACAAACAATATACAGTGTAGGTTAAACATGTACCGTATTTGCCGGCAATAAGGCCACAGCGCCGCACCCCCAACTTTGACATTTTGTAGAGGGAAAAAAAAACGGACAGCCCATTTATATTTCACACTAGTGTAGGGTTGCGGTTCTTACAGATAATTCCTAGCACTCTTAACACAGAGGCAGCCCAGCAGACATGCTGTAGGATTGATAACTACTAGCTAACCGACCAGGTTTTAATGTGTAAAAGCATTACAGCATTCTATGTAGCATTCCATATACATTCCATGCAAAGTAGAATAAATCAATAAATATTCATATAGTCCCATACAAGTATAAATCAACATCACAAAGTATTCTTGAATATTCAAACATAAACAAAGGGTATATATAATATTGAATATTCATAGTATATGTAAATTATACTATATAAGCTTGACTGCATCAGGTGAACATTGAAACCAATGAGAGAGAGAGAGAGAGATAGACAGATGAAAGGATGGTGGATGAAAAGGGTGAATGTGAATGAGGGATGACCTATTAATATGAAAGGGATGAATCATGGATATGATTATGAAGGGGAGTTTCAGAAGTTCAAAATAAATCCCTACACTAGCTTATACATTTTGTATGTATACATAGATTTGAAGAAGATACTGCATGTATATGTTTAGGATCATTAAATAAGGTATTACTGGTAATGCCCTTTTCTTTTATACATGTATGTACTTTCTACACAGATTAGTTACGTGTACTGAGTGCCCTTTTTAAAAGATATTTTCAAATGAAAATCCATATTTCCCATACATTTTTAGAAAAACATTTTAATTTGCTTGATATTATCAACTTTATATACCTGTATCATACCCGTGTCATGTACATGTACACTGGGTATTGCTTAAGTGGGTGGTTTTGAGCTTTTGTAACCTACCAAATAGTTTAGATTGACCATACAATCTTTGGTTATATGACATAATTTGGAACAACCTCTGTAAAAATGAAAACGTGATGATTTGCAAACACACAGCAATGTAAATAGTAAGAGGAGAGGTTGAAAAATTGAAATGTGCTATTCTCACATCTATCTTTGCCCCTCATTTGAACCAGTTAAATTATGAAAATGTCTGTTAACAGTTTAATGTAACATCCGAAACGTGCTAACAGCATAACAGAAAGTGCTGTTAAAATGGCTGAATAATTTTTATGAGTCACTTTTATTGAGATTTTTTCTGATAAATTACAATTAAGGATATACTAAAGCAGCCAGGAATGCCTCGCACCACAAAGTGTGGCTTCAATATTTATGTTTTATAAGTCAATTTTGCAGAAAATTTAGATATTTTACGGAAAATTTGATTTTTTGCATCATATTTCTTCATATTTGTATATTTAGATCTAAATGAAATTATCAAAATAGTGTTTTTAACAGGAGTGTGCATTGTGAAATCGTAACTTGCACATATGATCGAAAATTAGTTGAAATTTGCAAACTATGTGTTAACAATCAAATAGTGTAACGTCCGAAACACCCTTCTTGAGTTTACACAAAATTATTGGATTTGAAAGACCTGATTTGTGTTTTGACTTGTGTTAAGACTTATAATAACTTATTTCATAATGATTTATTCACTCCAGATACCCTCAAATATGGATTATCATCACATTTTTGATATTTTTTGTTTCGGACGTTACATTTGTTTCGGACGTTACAACTGTTAACGGAAAATTGGTTTTAACTATAAAATAGTATTGTAATGATGTATTGCAAATTTCTTTTTTTTGGTGGGTAGCCGCCATGAAATGTTTAAAAAATGTTACGAAAGATAAGTCCTGCAGTTCATTTATTTTCTGCTACTTCAAATTGAAAGTTGTTTCGGACGTTACAAAGTTGTTTACGGAAAATGAGACAACTTTTTCAAATTTTGAATATATTTATAATATAAGCGCTACTACAATTAAACTGTATTTTCTTTTAATTGAATGACTTGGAGTAACTAATAAGCTTATTCAAACCATAAACAATCTCATTAAATGATTGTTCTAGTGGGTTAAATGAGGGCCTACATTGTTTACGGAAAATGTAACGTCCGAAACACCATTTTCAATTGCACTGTTCTATAAAAATACAGGAGTTAATTCAGATTACTGTTAACTTTCTTTAAGATCCACCCATGCTCATTAATCATCAATAGAAAAAAAACATATTGCTTGTGGGTATATATTTTTTTCGGCTCCAACAAAAAAGGTATGTCAATTTTGTTACAAAATTCCGTAAACAATTGGCTGTTCAGGGATACCTCATGCACATAAAGCAACGCTGAATTTTTTTCGTTAAGCTATGGGAGGTTAACCTAGGTCCATGCTACAAGAAAAAGTTGTAACTGATTTCTAATTCTTTATCTTTGTAAAGTTTCAGGCTGTCAAAGGGTCATTATGCTATTTGGTCATAGTTAAAAAAACCAGTGCCCTATGAAAGTGAGAATGAGCAACAAGAGCTGTCTTCTACCGAATATGTTACTGGACTATGGATCACATAGTTCATGTTTTGTGTCCAGTCATGGTACTAATGTACTTTGGCAAGACATTCTTTGATCTTGGATTCTTTTCCTCCTCTACACCAATGTGTAGTACAATAAATGGGTACCTGGTAGGGACTTGACTCCTTGAACATTTTGAGTGCCTTAGGGCAGCTGGGCTGAAGCCAAGGTAATAATGGTACTTTTTAGGTGCCTTAATTAGGAGATTCCACCATTTTTCCCTCATATAAACACGCACACAAAAGGATCTCACCAAGTTCTCTGGATGATGTTGGTAGAGTCTACATACTCTCCCCACATGCACACCTCACCACCAATCACCAACTTCTTCTGAGCATCAGTACCTACATACAGCATTAAAAAAAAAAAATAGGGGGAAATATTACATTAACTTTAATTACTTCACCGGTACATTGTAAACATTTACATTTGTTTTGTACTTGTTTGTATTCATTTATTCAATGTTAAATAATGTACTTTTTGGAGAAATTTAACTAATCAAAGTCACACAGAATGGAGGCGACTTGTTGCTACAGCAGCCAACATGGCAGAAACAGAGCGCTGTCAAGCTGCTGAGAGCAAGAGAGCTCCCAAGTCAAGCATGCTGCAGAACTCTGCTAAATGTATTGACAAACCTTATGCTTGCAGAATTGGACCGTGGAACCATGCAAGAAGACACTAAAGAGTTCTATCATGTCATCGTTAACGATGGACAGCCCAATGATGATGGAGAAATTGAGAGCTAACACAGATATGGAACATTGTATGTGGGACTACATGGAACTCATGGATTAAGTAGTCCACCCTGAACTCATGCTGGTTTAAACAATAGCAGAATAATAATAATAATAATTATAATAATGGTTTATTTATTCAAAAATATGCATCACAGCCGAGGGGCTGAATGATGGAAAGGAGAGAGACAGAGAGAGAGAGATGGATTGACAGAGAGAGAGGGGAAGAGAGGTAGAGAGAGGTGAAGAAAAAAAATTAGTGGGTAGTCATCAACATGCAACAATACTATAAAATAATACAAATATTGGCTAATGTGGCAAGGTAAATTATAATTAATTAATTTGATACAGTAAATATGGGATAGATAAAATTGACAGAAGATGTGATCGTGCACAAATTCAGTTGCTTCCAAGTTTACAAAGTGTTGAGTATGACATTATTACATTATCGAGATGAAAGACTATGTCAATTATACTATACCAGTAATATGTATAAGCAAATAATTTGATAAGTGGTTAAAGAATATATCATGATGAAAGATATGAAGGAAAAAATTGTTTTGATAAAGGACATTCAAGAGGTCGAGGAGTTTTGAATGAAAATGAATGTTATGCACGTAGTGCTTGTGATCACTTAGCATGTTACTTTCTCTATTCTGATTCATGCATAAAATGCCCTCCAATGCAGGAATGTTAAATTAATTGAGAAAGTTTGATACCAGCACCTACCATTGAATTTAGCTGGGTCTACCAGATAAAGGTTTTGCCATTGATGAGTGTATGGATCAGTGACCCGATTGAGATAATATGGGGATGAGATGAGAGTGCGATAACCTTTCTGGGTCACATTATGAGCCTCGCTCTGCCAATCACCTTTCCATACATGTACAATAGTATCAGGTCTCACCTTAAAGGGTGCAAGAAATATACATTATTATATTAATCTACCAACAAAGTGCAATATGAAAATAAAGAAAAAGAGATTTAAGGAGGATGAAGTAATCTGAGAGTAAGTGCATCACCATTGAAAAGTGTTGGTTCCACAGAGTAGTACTTTCTCCAATCATCACCGTAGCTTATGTAGTTAAGATACCAAGGGGTAGAGAGAATGGTTTTGTACCCCTTTGCTGTAATGTTGGCAAGCTCACTAGGGTAAGGGCTCTTCCACACATGAACTACAGTGTCTGAGCGTACCTGAAACATATCCAGACAAGAATTTTCAAGGTGAGAAATATGCCTCTTTTGAGAGTGGGCGTGTTGGTTTACCATTTCAATTTCACCCATATATTCCATGGAACTCAAATACACAAGATGGATTTATCAATGGCTGTATTAAGTTGAATAATGTGAACTTGGTGATCATATATTAAAACTGTTCAGTTCTGACACACTATGTGTAATATACATACATGTATATAGTCAATAACTTTACATACCTCAAATAATTAAGAAATATTAAGAACAAGAAAGCAGCATAAGTGAACAGTCTTCAAGAAGTGTTAACAAACTAACCTTGACTTGATTATCTATGATCTCTTGCCACACAGTGTATCCAGTCTGTAGATCAGCCATGATATCAAGCAATCTTTGCTCATAATACTGCTCTAGCATGCTGTAGTTCTTCCCATACTGATGCTGTGTCATGAAGTCAGTTATGGCTGGGTTGCTTGCCCTGTTCAGATCAAGATTTAGAGTCAGCCCACATGCAAACATCTCTTGTTTTTGTTGCTGTTATTGTTTATTATTATGATATTTATTATTATCATCATGATTATTATAATTATTATTATCATTAGGATTAATATTAGTGATATTACTGCTACTCTCTCTCTCTAAGTGCCATATCGATTAACTTTGGCGATGATGCTGTTCCATAACCCTCGGCTCCTAGCCTTCTCTATTAGTACCACTCCCAGTTCTTTCACTCCTCTCTCTTCCAACAATTTCTGCAGACTGTCCATCCAAAGTATCCTCCTTCTTCCCCTACTCCTCCTTCCCACAATTCTCTTGGCCTTCTCTACGTGTAATTTGACCCATGAACTTCAACTGCCTAATCAACATCTCAAGTATCATAAAGAACGCTTTTTAGTATCAGAGGCTACTCCTACTACTAAAGACAATTTCTTGAGAAGTTTGTAGAGCCCCAACAATAATGATGAGATCTTACCAGCAAGAAAAGCTGACTTCATCTCCTCCCATGTGAACATAGTGGTCAGGGAACAGATCAACGACTTCCTTGAAAAATATCTTCAGAAAGTCATAGTTGGCATCAATAGTGGGGTTGATAGGACCGTATCCACCTGTAGGGGTCGTTCCGGAGTAGCACGGGGTGAGAAGGTCTGGGATGGACACCCAAGACTGGGTGTGGCCAGGGGTGTCAAACTCTGGCATCACACGAATGCCTCGCAGACGAGCGTACTCAATCACTGCTTTGACGTTCTCACGTGTGTATACATGATTTTGGTCGTAAGCATTCTGTACCATAAACAAACATAAGATTATAAAAGTAAAACAAAATTATTTATATTAAAGTCATTCGAGGGAGGAAAAAAGATATTACTTGATTTTTTTATTGTTTTAATGTTTTGTACACCTACATTGTTGATGTCCAGCAATTGCCCAGAAGTTTATGATGAAATTGCAAACTGCTAGATTTATTAAATTCTGTTAAATTTATTTTACACAGTCATTGCTTCAATCTGAGATGGTTTGCTTTAATTCAGACAATTTTTTTTAGCCCAAGATCTATTCAGATCGTCTTCCTATGGTAATACATACCATCACCAAGTTTGAAGTTAATACCTCAAATGGTTCTTGAAATATATAGCCATAACGAGTGGAGATGGTGCACATATTATTTGCAAGAATGAATAAGATAACCACTGTATTGAAGTATGACATTAAGCACTGTTATTCCTATGATTTATTGGACTGGAGGTGCTTCAAACAAAATTAAGACTCTGACGACTGGACTATGGGCATGACAAACATTCTATAGAAATTATACTAAAATCATCAAATTTCATGGTAATTTACCACTATGACATGTGACCTTAGATCTACCAAGATACAAAGCAGTTCGTCTCCATAAGTTTGAAGTTGATTGCCCACATGGTTATTGAGATATCTTGATAACGGAGAGCCCAAAAACATAATGCGCCTCCACCCTATGCCTCTGGCCCCATCTTCAGCAGGGTGCAGGCATAAAAACAACAAGTTAGCCTATCCCCAAGTACATTGTATCTTTATAATTGCAAAAGATAACTAACTGTACATAAAAGTATCAGGTATAAAAAATCCAACTCACCATGCGACTTAAGGAAGGATATGCTTTACTCTCGTAAGGGAAGGACTGGTCATCTACAATGTGCCAATGGAATACATTAAACTTGTTATATGCCATAGCGTCCTGGTAAAAAACAAAAACATAATGACGCATCAATGGAACACATTCAAATGATTTTGCAGGCCATAACACATAATTTACTAGAATATAATCATGTTTTAAATGTACCACCTAAAAATGTTGAGACATAAAATCCTTGTGAAAGGAAATATAGTTGTGTGCAACTTGGACACATTTAACTCAAATTTATTTCCTATAGTATTACATTGATAATGCTTAAGGAATAAATGTAGAAAAAAGTATAACAATAAACACCGTACATGGAACCCAAGTTAGACTTGGGTTCCATGTAGGCCTTGTTTCAAGCTAACACGTACAGGTGAATCGACTATAGTCTACTTACAAGTCACTTTCATGCTAACTTAGAATGTCAAAAAATTGCACTATCAAAAGCCAGGGTAATAATCGGGAGCGCCAGGAGGGTCAAATCTGACTGACATGAGCGCTATACAAGAACCCACTATTATTATTATTATTATATCTTGAAGATAGTATACTGAAATGGAACCCCTTAATTTACTGAGAAACTATTTCTGGTAATTGATACACTTTAAATTCATATAAATATTTTTGTGGTTCAATAAAATATTATATATATTTACCAGAGATTTGAAAATGGAAGACATACTAAGAAAATGTCTTGATGTGTCTACCATGTATCCACGAAAATTGAAGCGTGGAAAATCTGTGATTGACGTCTTGTTGATGGCAAGCTGCAAGAAAACAAATCAAATAAATAACATCCACAAGTATGACATTTTTCAAATATTGGTAAACTATAAACATAAAACATGGGCACTTCAGGCACATTTTTATAAAAATCAGTCGTTCCAACCGTTTTGAGTATTCAATTTTCACCAAAGAAGTGAACACTATTTCCCTGTTGCATGTCAGAGATTAAACGTTTATTTAGTTTGATGAATGAATATGAAATTCATGGATTCTTTTCCTTAAATTAAAAAAAAAAAGTAATATTTTGTTGGAAATCTGCCTGCTCCTCTGGACTGGAAATGTCATCAATAGTAACAATAACCAGAACGTCAATGACGTAGCGCTCATCCGCATCTCGCAACAACAAATATCGTAAATTTTATGTGGTACACTTTTGAACTGGTCAAAAAATAAAAATTTGATGCCCTGGAAGGGACATAATTTCATTTAGCTGTACAAGATTAAATAGAAACTAAAGGAAATGTAAATAGAAACTAAAGGAAATGGAATTTTTGTTATTTTTGGAATAAATTTGCATAAATTACCATAATTAATTAATGGAGAACAATTTCAAAATTCTGTGTAGAAGTTTAGTGTACCAAAGTTAGCTCTACGATATAAAGCAAACCAAATCAAAATCGGTCCAAATATGAAGGAGAAGAAGCATTTTTTGTGATGTTTAAATTATTTTTGGAATAAATTTGCATAAATTACCATAATTAATCAATGGAGCAAAATCTCAAAATTCTGTGCAGAAGTTTAGTGTACCAAAGTTAGCTCTACCAGATAAAGCAAACCAAATCAAAATCGTTCGAGAAATGAAGGAGAAGAAGCATTTTTTGTGATTTCGAATAAATTTGCTTAAATTAGCATAGATAATGAATTTCACGATTCTGTGTAGACGTTTTAAATCCCCCTCCTAGCTCTATCATATGAAACAATCAGAATCAAAATCGGTTGAAAAATAACGAAGAAGAAGCATTTTGAAAACTGTGGACGCATGGACGGACAGACGGACGCCACGGCATGGCATAAGCTCATCAGGCCCTTCGGGCCGGATGAGCTAAAAACTGATCACATTGGTTTGAAGAGTGGGTAAAAGCTTTGAAGAACAATTTGGGCAGGAGACTTTGTTTATCATACACTCACCTGACCATCTTCATTATCATAAATGAGTTGACTGAAAGTTTCCAAACCTGTAAGAAGTATGAATAATGAATAAATGTAGATAAATGTAGCATGAACCTTATCCATGATAAAAAGATTGTTGGTCACGTCATACCAGAAAAACTCTCCTTGTTGTTACAAAAATGATTTGAAATATATATTTTTCCCTAATCTAATTTAATTTTTTTTTTTTAGCTACAGTACATTATGGGCATATCTTACATGTCCTTCCCCAAAAAATTATGTTGGCTTTAATTTATCAATAAAAAAAACAAATATCAAAAACAGCAGAGTATCTTGATATAAAAGAAAAGGAGGTTACCTGGTATAACATCACACTAATAGGCCATTTTCATAATGTAATAAGTATTTGTTACGTGCCTCCTTACAAATTATTTCATTCACCTGCTACAATAGCTGTATTTTAATAGTCAGAATGCGAATTACCGTAGTATTTGTCCTACCTAGCAACAATTTATATATGCAATATGATTGGCCAAAATGACCAAAATGTTGTGAGCAGGGTCAATAAGATTAATATTTTTGGAATCAGCACAAAATTTGTCCATGACTTTGGTTGGTTTTACTTCATAGAGACATTTTTAATGATACTCATATTTGGAATTAATTTCGATTTAATCAGAATTAAGCAGAAATGTATCAAAATTACCCCTTAAAGGTACTATGTCCCTTTTGCAGCCAACCTCAAATTCTGTAGAACTTTGCAGGAATTATGAATATGTCATGTATGTCCTATCCATGGAATTTAAACGTTAGCAGTGTCCTCATATTCAAATTATGCAAGGAAACCCGTTTACTTGCTAGACTTCACTGTCAGACAATATTGAGTGACTGACTGGCTTTTTTTCTTCTTTCGTAATAACATACATGAAAAGAGTTGTAAAGGGTACATGAGCATTTGTCTACATCAATAACCCACTTCTTGTGATAGCCAAGATTAAACTGATTGAATCTTTGCGCAGCATAAAACGTATGACCATTCGGTACAATTGTCTGAAAATCAAGACTATTACTTTTGGGCTCTATAGCCCTAAAGTCGATTTGACAACTAATAGTCGTTATTTTCTCACTTGAAGACATTTTCAAGCCCCACCTTTTTTAGGCAAGTTCTAAATAAGTATTATCTTTCAAATGCAGTTGGAATTTAACTGTTTCATTTTTTTGGCCTGCAAATGGGACATAGTACCTTTAATGAGGTACCCATTTGAGACACTTTTAAGGCTATATCTCAATAATGTCTTCATGATGAGGCACAGGAACTTCAGAATGACATTGCTATAATTAGCATTATCACTGCACATTCACTTTCTGTGTTCGTCAACTTATGAACTTAACTCCACATCATAAACTTTCAAATGCCAAAATCTCTCTCTCAATTTCTCCTGTTTAATTTGGTGGCATCACACATCATTTTCACAGAATCAAGGCACTTCATCATCAATTCAATTGTACATCCTGTATAATCTGCCAGGTATGTGCATTTAATGATCTTGATTTGAGAGTACATCTGTTTGAACCTTCTAGACAATACATACCTCTTAAGGCTCCCCACACAGAGGTGGCAGTCAAAGAAGCACTTGTGTCCGAGATCGTCAGAGAGTCTGTAAAACAAGGAGTTACCCAATGAAATACGGTAGGCAAGAAAAATAATCATAACCAATGTCCTGCAACATCTTGAGCATCACAAGGCTCCACAAAACAAATCTTTTAGAATGATGACATGAACCTTCATTATACATACCGGTAAACATTTAAACTGATCTATGAGGAAATAGCAAAACTTCGGGCTTCAAATATCAAATAAATAGCCTCTAGATGAGATAAGGTTTTGCAGCACAATTGACTTTGTGTTAAATTAATAATTTATTCCACATGAACAATTTTTTTCGATTTTAATAACTTTCACATTTTTGTTTGTTTAATTTTCCTCCATTTATTAAATTCAACTTGTAAATATGGATATTTAAATAAGAATAATGTTTAAAAAAGTGCTGATCCACTATTCACAAGCAAAAAGCAGCACATATATGTATGTCTCACTCCTTGTATTCAGGGATTACACAATGGGGAAAACACAGATCTACACAAGCTTACAAAGATTATAAAATACCTCATTATGAAGGTACAAGTAATTGACTTGAAACTTACAACTAAGGCTTCGAAGAGTAGTCAAATACTTGAGTACTCGCACTGTTTAATAATAACTACTCAAGTACGATTTCTCGTACACGAATACTCGGCCGCCATTTTTTTTTGCCAGCGCCTGGCACTGTCTAGTCTGACGCTCACCCGTGCCCAGTAGGCAGCACCAGCATGGTACCGCGGGTAAAAATGTTTCCCAGCTCAATCACTGTCAACTCACCACTCACAAACTGGGACCAAATGTCCAGAATTCTGTTTGGACTCGGAGGAAAATGGATTATTCTGTCATCTTTGGTTTATAAAACAGCATTGTTTACTATTATTATTATTATTATTATTAAATCGGCGCCTTCAACTACAACTCAAAGTAAAATCGCTTGAGTTTTTGGAGACGGACTTGGGATAATACTCCCGTAGTATGGTGGTGGCAAAAAAAAATCCAACATATCTAACAAATCTAACAAATCAAAAAAATTAAAAAGAATTCAGAAATTAAAAACAAAAAATGGCGTCCGAATATTCAAGTATTCGCCTGTAAGCCTGGGAGTGTACTCGAGTACCTCTGAACACGGTTATGCACAGCCTTACTTACAACTCTCATCAGATTCCAGCTGAGGATAATCAGGACATGGCTGCTCCACTGCAACATCCAGTCCTCTCAGCTCAGTAGCAGCTGAGAATCGCAAGTGTGTAGAAGCATGTCGGGGTCTCTTTGAGGCTCGTGGCTTATTAAAGAAGATAATACCAAGATAGCGCTTAAAAGCACTGTCTAATATATCACACTGCACCTTGCTAGCTGTGAACCTGCAAAATAAGGAATGACAAATATTACCCATCATACTCACTTCAAAGTACGAGGCAGATTCCAGAAGTTTTAAGACTTTTCAGGATAGAGGGGCTCAAACTAATTTTCTGTCATATTCTACATACCGGTATACATTTTAGGTTAGGAGCTATTATATCCCACATCAAGAAATTCCTGTGCATGGATTGGTCATGGATGACTCAAGTGACATAAAATACTTCCACCACAAAGAAAAAAATGGAAACTGCATGATGTCAAATGGGGTATATCCTGGATATACCACGATTGACGTCACATTCAAATTCTACTGTGATATCGCCATTATAGCCACTATGGCATGAGCAGCGCTCTTTGTGAGAGCTTTAAGGTGAGATTTGATATTCATTTTCAAATGTATTTCTTTATAAAAAGTTCATATTTTAATTTTTTCATTTTTTCTAACAAGGTATATAAATAAAATATACAAATTGCACTCTTTTCAAGTCACTGTTAAAATGTTGGATCTTTGTTGACTGGCATTGAGTGCTATTCCAGTCACCTATGAGAATCCATAATTTCAACCGGAGCCTCTCAGCTCAGTGCGTGGTATGTTTGATTACTGTTAGGAAGATGCATTTACTTACATGAACTGACTTTCTCCCACTAGATTGTAAACCACAGGCATGACTGTGATAGATTGAGGCATGGGCCAAGGGGAGCCTTGAGTAGATGAAGTGACTGCTTTCAGAAGCAGAGGCACACCATCCTGATCATTCTCACTCAGAGACGCAAGGCACACACTACAGAAGACTAGCACCCAGGCTATCTGTATCCAAACACCTGCCATCTTGTTCTCTAGGAATAGGAGAAAGGGGGAAAATGCCAATCATAAAACAAAATAATTTTGAGGATTTGATAGGTTATTTTACATGTATATTCACGTTTACAGGAGAACTATTCAATGAATGATAATTATGAACTGTTAAATACATACAGTCAACAGTTTCCAATTGCATGTCATAATTTGTGGACATCAGACTAGGTGGACACATACATGTAGGTGGATGCACCATCGATGGGCGTATACAGTACACTGTATAAATCTTGCACACAGTGAACTGGATGTCCTATAACTACCATATACCCTCCAGTCTCTCAGAGAGTCCCCAGGTGAGGGACATTTATGGGACTGTTGGTTGACCTAAGGCCAAAAAAAAAAATTGTTTGGTTGTCCTCGATTGCTTTTCTGAAGTAGGGGCGGGCGGGCAGATTTTTTTTTTTTTTAAATTCATTTTTTGTGTGTCTTTTTTTTCTTTCTTTTTTCTTTTTTTTCCCATTTTTTTCTTTTTTTAATAATTTTTTTTTCCATAAAAAAAAAAAATCATTGGGATTGTCAAGCATTTAAACAAACAAAGTCTATAAAACACTTTAATATGGTAAAAGACTAGTTTAATGTACAATGAATATCAAGATCAACATAGAGAGTATTTTGGGCTTTGAAATATAGCACCTTTTAAATCTCCATTGTACTACTTATAGCTACGTAGCAAACAATGCCTAATCGGTGATCATTGGTCCCCCATGATCCTCTTTATCTTATATTAACTGAGAGCTGATTTGATCTGTCCAGTGACCTTGCAGGGTGGTCTAATCCCTCCTGTAAACTAGTACAGATGGGCTTTAAAATGAGTTTAAGAATGCTCAGAACCTGATTTGAATGAACAGCATTTTGACATAGAAAAATAAAAATGGCAAGTTTAAGCTTATCTGTACTAGTTTGGATAGGAGGGATTAGAACACACATGAAGGTCACTGACAGGTGGCTATCAACTCAACTCAACTCTCAGTTAACATAAGAAAAAGAGGACCATGGGGGACCAATGGTCGCCGATTAGGCATTATTTCTATATAGAGGGAGCAAGTAGCTACAAGTAGGACAGTGGGCCTTTAATAAATACCTAATTGCGTACTGAAAAGACCAAACTGGCAACGGGACGCATTTTGATCCTTGCAAATGCATAAAAATGGTGTGTTTGGCGTTAAAGATTGCTCCCAAAAAAAAATTGAATTGAAAAAAAAAAAAAAAAAAAAAAAAACGAGCGGCCCGAAAATGACGAGCGGCCCGAAAATGACGAGCGGGCGGTCGAGGACAACCAAATGATTTTTTTTTTTTGCCTAATGATTGGCATTTATTATTAGACCATTCTCTACTAAAGTGTTCAATTCCGGGAGCACAAATGACAAAATATTGACCATGACAATTTTTTAAGAATCACTTTGATTCCCAAACTTCAAGACTTACAGACTACAAAACAATGAATGCATGATTTTTAAACAAAACCCATTATGGGGGGGGGGGGGGGGGGAGGAGTATAGTCAGCATTGACGAATCTTGATGGCAAACCATAAGTTACCACAAATTCTTTATGTGGAAATTTCAAAAATTCTATTGGAATACTCTTTCTCTCTATCCCCATTCATTACTTTCTAATTATTTTTCTCTTTCCGATTGTTCTTGGGTCCAGAGGAGCACCTGGATCTGGACACTCTCAGGTTTCAGCAAATCAGAACCTTCAAGATAGTTACCTGGTCTTGAGCTATAAAACTCTAATCTATGCCTTAAAATTTGCAGTGCCCCATTTTGTTATTTCGTTGAAAATCAATTCTCCTGTACACACACACTCTTTTCTGTTAGAACAAAGTGTTGTCTAATTGGGAACCACTTCTATCTTTATGGATGGAGTCCAGGGACACACCTTTGATCCCCTGTCAGGTTGCAAGCCCCTTCCAGGTCTTTGTTCGTTTGTTTGTTTTATTTATTTATCCACTGTTAAAATTACCTGCTATCAGCCACAAGGCTGGTAATCAAGTTGTGAGTGATAGAGTTGAAATTTTCTCCTTAAATTATAATGTACACATACAGCCTGTAAAATTTCATTTTGTTTATAGAAATAAGGGAGTAATCCCTTAAACTAAAGACAATTTCATAGACTGTTTCAATAGTGTTTTGTCCTACTGTTCTACTTTCATCCAAAGTCTGTGAATTAAGCACTTGTCGAGCCAACTCAATGGCAATGTAATCTGTGCATGTGTAAATTACTACGGTAAATTTATGTTCCATGTTCTATTTTCTCTCTCTCTCTCTCTCTACTTTTCCTTTCTCCGAGACTCTCCCTCTATCTTTTAAACTTTTACTTTCTATCTATTTATTCCTTTTCTCTTTTCAGGTCACCAAAAGAAGAGGGTTGGCCATGGCATATGCACGCATTATGCAAAGCTTGCAGTATACGTTTCACTCCCATCCGAATTGCCGACCTGCTATGCTTACAGTATCAGGGCCAGTAGCAATTTGTTTTCATTCTCTCCCTTTCCTCCCTTCTACTCTTTTATCTTCTTTGGTACTGTTCTTTTTCTCACTTTTCTTCCTCCACTATCTCTCTCGATCCCCTCAATGGCCTTATTATTTGTTTAGGCCTCAAAAGGGAGGGGGCAACTTCGCTTCGGTCAGCCCCTGGATTTGCCACTGATTTGAGGTCTTCCTCTCCTCGTATCACCGTTGATGATGAAATGACAAATGTGTCTGAATGATAAATCACTCACTGAAAATGAAATATCGTCGTCGCCTGGCTGGCAGAATGGCGTTATCTCGAATTTCAGGTAAAAAATGAAGCGTTAAGCAGAAGGGCGTTAAAGCACTAAATCGCCTCAAACTTTTATAAAACTGACTTAGGGTCTAGACTAGACCGAATTTTCCGTCTCTTTCGTTCGTTAGCCTCTTATTGGGGTAGGGTCGGCTCTAGACAGCAATAACCATCTGATTTGGGTCATTTCTTTAATAAAACTGACATTTGTTGTCATTCCCCAATAATAATATATAATATATAATATATATAATATATAATATATATATATATAATATATAATCGGAGGTCTAGTGGAGCCAGACGTAGTCTCAGTGGAACAACCGACGATTAGAGAGACTGAAGCTTTCGGTCTAGGTCGGCTCTCTCTTTAGAGACGGAAACAGACTATCCCGCGAAATGTGTAGGGTTATGTGGGCAAATCAGCACACCAAACTTGCAAAACTTATCCCCGAATTACTCCTTTCACAGGATGCATATCCGATGCATTTTATATTGTAAATTAGGTTAAAACTGAACTACTTCGGTTCCACTTACCAACTTTACTGAAATAATCCGTTTAATGGTCCATTTTTAAGAAAATTATGGGTCAAAATCGATATCCATGATGAAAATCTTGCAAGCCGTGTAAAACTCTCGCTGCCGGAGTCATCTAAATCAATCTCATCCCTTCTAGTCTACGCCGAAGGCAAAATGATTATGAAGGAAAAACTGTGCGCCATCTACACGTTCGTAATGGCGTTATCAAACGAACGAAAGAGACGGAAAATTCGGTCTAGGTCTAGACCTAGACTAGACTCTAGACTAGACTAGACTTCTATAACATTTCTAATTCTATTAGTCTTTTGACTTTTAAACCAATTTTTGGGATGGAAAACAGTTTAAATATAGATCTAGGCTGGTCTAAAACAAATGTTTAAATGCAAATAATTCAAAAAGTATTTTTTGAGTCGCTCGCGGCCGCGCGCGGCTAATTAGAGTCTATGCCCTTCTGCCAGCCGGTCGACGATATGTTCAATCGATCAGCATTCATTTCAGGATTTTGTATTTTTCTTAAAAAATAGAAGTCTAAATGCCATGTCAGTTACCTTAGAATTTACCATAGCATGGTCATCATGGCTTTATCACAATTACCTCTGAGTCTGACTCTCTGAGTCTGACTCTCTGAGTCTGATATCCGAAATATATCTAACGTTACGGTTTAGTAGCCGGTAGCCTAGATAGATTCTGACTTGTTACCTTTTGCCTTTGGTTTAATTGGTTTTGGCTCCGACTTCCGGCTTCCGTGGAGTTGAAGACTAGAGTTCTAGCCCAGTAAAATCAGAGTTTCTTGCTCATTTATAATTTAGGGGTATGTTCCCACGTTTAGCTTCACCGAACCTCTCTCCTGTCTTAGATAAGAGGACAGCGTTGAAGGCCTCAAAGGGAGAAAAAAAAACCTCGTCCAAACAGACAGATTTGTTGTCTGACGGGGATCGGCAGGGACAGTGTCACCCAATGCACATCTCGCGCATCGACAGCTAGAGATCACGTGATTACTAATAATCATGTGATCGTCTTATATCACGTGTCACGAGTCGGGTCAGGGGGTGTTTCACTAAAGCCCTAAAATCGATCACTATAGGGGTGCTGCGGAGCTGCGAGAAATACTAATCCAAAATTCATTTTCAAATAAACTAGTAATTCGTTAGCAATATTACATTTTTATGATCTATATAATAATCTAAATTAATTAGACAATTGTGTCTTTTTCCTCGTTCGCTACGCTTACTTGCAGTATAAAAAAAATTAAAAAAATCGGGTAGTTATCGTGCATGTATGCATGAGTACTTTCAGTTTTGGGCAACGAGATACCAGAATACATATTTGAAAACGACCCCTAAATCGTCACATTCAGACAGCAAGGAGCTCAAAAAATATGTTACATAAAAAAAAAAATGATTTCCCATACCATGCTTCATTTTCATCCCTGGTGCGTGCCTCATTTTTTAGGTTTAAGAAGTGCCCTATTTTTACCTCTGAAAATTAGCCCTTGTACTTCGACACGTGCTCCTTTTCTTTTCTAATAAGTGTCTTAACCCTTTCGATAAGTGTCCCCTTTTCCTCTCATCATTAACGTGCGCCTAATTTCACGCGACTATGAGCAATTGCCCACAAAGATCGCTCGCTACGCTTGCTCGTAGTTATAGATGTTATAATGATGTGCCCTTTTTTGTTGGTGCCCCCCCCCCCCCACTTTGGAAGTCGCTCCGCCGCCTCTGATCTGAAACAAGAGCCTGACATAAAGTTTCGGCCGCATCTATACTTGTGACTTGTAAAAGTAAAAAGCAAGAATTCAGCTTTAAAATGACCGAGTCGTCATATAGTTACAATGGTTTTAAAAGCCTTCAAATTTTCGCCATTTATATTGTATGTTAATTAGTGTTGATAAACATCCGGCTTGATCCCAAACTTCAATCTGAAACAATAATAACCAGACATAAAGTTGTGACAATGACATACATAAGACTTAAGAGTAAAGAGCAAGATTTCAGCTTTAAAATCGTGTAATTAAGTCTTTGTATAATTAAGTTAAAATGTCAAACGATAGTTTTCAAAGCCTTCATAGTTCCCATGGCAAAACCGAAAACGCATGTTTGCAGGCGTGGATAGGCACGGGGGGGGGGGGGGGGAGCGACGGACCCGGCCCCCTGGCAAAAAAACAGGTTTTTAAAAAAGATGGTAACGTTAATTTGAGTTTTAAAAAACCAAAAATGAAAATGCCCCCCCCCCCCCTGGAGAAAAAATAGGAGTGTTCACTCCCCCCGTTGAACCAAAAAGAAATTAGTGCTTGCCCCCCCCCCCCTTCCCGGACCGTATTGGACCCCGAAAATATACCAATTTCTCAAAAGATTTTGTTGAGCTATTTAAAACTGGATTTATTCACTGATATTAGAGATACTCGTAAAGGAAATAAACTCAAAACCTTCAGACAATTTAAAAATACAATCAAGCAAGAAAAGTATTTATCTCATATACCAAATATAAATTTAAGAAAAAATAT
>JAVYIG010014790.1:0-39467 GCA_035222895.1 Strongylocentrotus droebachiensis | reverse complement strand
CAGTCACACTAAATCTTTCTTTCTTTATCTCTCATTCATGATTTGCTCCACATGCATTCTTTCTCTTTCTTTATCTCTCATTCCTATTCTCTCCATGCTCATTCTTTCGCTAACATTCCTTTTGTCTCCACACTCATTCTTTCTCTAACTCTCATTCTTATTTTCTCCACTCATTATTTTTTTCTTCTCTATCTCTCATTCTTATTCTCTCCACATTCATTCTTTCTCTCTCTTTATATATATTTCATTCTTATGTTCTCTCCACAAACATTTCTTTCACTTTCACTAACTCCATGACAGTTTCTAATCTAGGTCTCATATTCATAACATTTCCACATTTTTCAACACAAACTTGATTACACTTTTCACATGAAATAATGCACAAGAACACAGGTTTATAATTTAAGCTAATAATAATTAGCATTTATATATATTTTTCTACTTAAATATGTATGAAAATAAATTATACTTTTCATTGTATTTCAACAATTAACTCTTGTCCCCATTTCTCTCCTGGTTATTTCCAAAGTTGACTTCTTTAAAGTCTTTCTGATGGGTTCAATCAAGATCTTTACCGAACTTGCAATTTCATTCGATTATTTTGACCGAAACAACATAACCAAATATACTAGGTAATTTTAACCCAAGCATTATTGACACATATTTTCAAATGACATTGTCAGGAATTAGTCTGTATTGCTACTACTCAAAAGAGTGATATCAACAACTTAAACTGAACTGAATGAAATAATTTGGCATCATGGAGGACTAATTTATTTTTCCTTTGTGCAATGTGATTTCTACAGATTCAAACAGCAAGAGTAAAATAATGATGGGTAATACTGATTTCTTTCTCATTCTAAATCATCACTGAAAATGAATATGCAAAAATATATTAAAGGTTTTGCAGTTGAACCTCATTATTAAAACTCCTTGTCTTAATAACAAGGTCACGCTGAATATACATGTATAAGCTTCATGAAAGAAAGCAGAGATAAAAATTAACAAATGGCTAGTAATTATAAAAATCAAGGCGCTATCATGTCCACTGGATACTATTTTATCAAAATGGGCCAGCCAAATATATTTTGTCCAATGCGTTACCATCAACATCTAAGATTTTAGTGATGGTTACAAGTATTAAGATAACAGCCTAACTCAGAGTTTGAATCAGACTAAATATGATGTAAAATAACACCAAATGAATTTAGACCTTGGACTCGCCCAAATGCATAGGCACATTGACAGCTATTAAGCATCTGTTTTGTCCAGGAAACATCATATTTCTTCATACTGTATTTGACGCTCTCTGACTTCATCACGTCTATCGAGATAAGCACTCACTGGCCAGTAGAAGATCATAGTTGCCATGCATAAGACGGCTGATCCTCGGAATAGGTTCCTGGCTCCATATAGGTGGTAGATGACTCCACCCAGCAATGTCCCCACACCGTTACCTGGATGTGGGGGAAAGGATAGGATTGGGGATTTGGGGTGTGGGAGGTTAGAACGGAAGACTATGTAAGAAGGGATTGTTTGATCAAGTGTTTGACAAAATACCTTTCTGAGATTCTGATTGAATTCAGAGAACAATTATGTGATCATTCCCAGACAGATAGTGTGCAGGTGTGAAGAATACTGTTTCTTTTTTAACTGGCTCCAGGACCCCACCTTACATTTCTTGTCAGTTCACAGTTTTGACATTAATAACCAACTAACTATGCCCACATAATTCAAGAAAGAATTTAAAAGCCTCTTCAGTACACTGTCAATGTAGCAGAAACTTAGAGAAACAGTGCCATAATGTCGACCCAGTTTAAAGCCATGGAAATTGGTCTTACTAGTTTTACATTTCATTTTGATACAATTAATGAAACAGAATCAGATGTGAAATACATTAGAAAATATTCATCATTCTATCTATTTAATACATTATTTCTCTTCCTCTTATCTTTGCTAATATCATCTGTCTTTTCCATTTGGGGGGTGGGGGGCAGGAGTGGATGGGAAAGCCAATAAAGGTTGCATGCTGTAGCCATACCACTGAGTACAATGTAACTAATGCTTACCTAAACCACATTTGATTCCAAATGTGATCGATTGCATTGTAGTCAGCATGTTGTCAGGGGTGATGAGGTTGATGTAGGAGGTACAAGCTGGCCAGAGAGCACCGTAGGTGATGCCATGGAGGAGCTCTATGGGCAAAACGAGCCAGGGATTCTGCAGGAGAGAGTAGCCGGCAAACCTCACGGTATAGCAGAAGAGCGTCAGAACAAAGACTCCACGGTGTCCGAGTCTCTCGATGAGCTTGGTAGCAAAGAACATGAAAGGGACTTCAGCCACGCTTGTCAGGGTCAATGTCAGACCCATGACGGTGTGGCTTCCGGAGAGTTCAGCAAGGAACAAGAAGAGGTAGGTACTGATGACACCAACAGATACCCCTGTGATGAACATAGCGTACAGGAAGACGAGCACCTTGGGTTTTCGGATGAGGGTGCCAAGGTTACTTGCGAGTGACTCTGGAGGTCGGTGCGGAGGAAAGCCGATGCATAATGCAGGTACAACGGACAGGAGAACGATTGTGACAAAGAAAATGAAAGCTGGAAGATACTTGTTGAAAGACTCTGGATACGCTGCAGAGTAGGTGTCAATAGCGAGTCCTGATAGGGGTGCGAAGACACCCCAGGCGACTCCGCCCCATAATCTCTGATGTCCGTACTCCACCTTCTGCCCTCTGTCGTTGCATTCTTTCACAAGTGCCATAGTGGCTGCATCCAGTAAAGGGACGGCAGGGTTGGACACAAATTGTCCAGTGAGAACAATCACCAACATCAGAACAAACGTGAGTGTATTGTCTTTCTTTTCTGAAGCCTCCCATTCAGGATTTTGTGAGTAAATATCAGTTCTTTCTCTACTTTGAGGAAACAAAGTATCTGAAGGTGAACTAAGATTTATGGCTTTTGATGACATGTTGGCAGTACTGCGCATTTCATGGATTCTCTCCACAACATTGTAGTCTGCAGCAAATTTTTGCACTAATATATTGAATGTTTCATCTTTTAACCTACAGCTGCAGAGGCAACATGCAACTATAGATTTATACTCATTGGAAACAAGGCTTTGATGCTTTGTTCCAGCCATTAATTTTGAATCAAAATTTATCTTCATACTATCACATGGTAATTTACCCTGCATATAACTTGAAAGGCAGTGATGACAAAAGTCACAAGTTGTGTGATTCTTTAGTTTTTCACTTGAGATAGAGTCAATCTCTTGCTGTTCTACTGATATCTTTCTAATTCTAAGATCTCCAAGATATCCCTCTTCTGAAACATTAGAAATCTTTGTCCAATTCACAGCTGGATCTGTATTAATAAGTGACACAAAAACACCGCTCCCATATATGAGCCCTGTCCCTATAATACTGCTAACCATGATGAATCTATGCATGCCGAACTTATCTGCCAAGCTACCACACAAAGGAGATGAAAAACTCCCAACGAATGGTTCAATGCCACGTGCTACACCAACTTGGACAGGATTCAGACCTACATATGACATGTAGACTGGCAGAAAGGGCAGAAGACTCACCATTCCTGCAAAAAGAATAAAAGTGAAAGAGTAATTGATTTGTTTGGGGTAAAAACAGGAAATAACCCTCAAAGCCAAAATTGACAACATGCACCTGCAGATTCAAATTGTTTTACAAATCTAGAGAACATTTTTAGAATATTTGCTTAACTTTTATCATGAATGAAGTTGTTAATGTCAAAGTCCTTAAAAATCTTCTTCTTCTCAACATCAATATAGGATTCCCGTAACAGAGAAATAAACATTTTTGGGCAATAATTTCATTGATCTTGACCTTGCTCTTACATTTTATTTCTTCTGAACTTACCTTTCAATTTTTTTCTTTCCATCAATAAACTCTTATAATAGAAAGTGAGAAATGAAAGATTTGGAACAACTGAAAATAAAATTTATTGAAGAAACATATATACCTTTGAATATACATGGCATATATTTATTTTCATTTTTTTCTTCTCAATCTATATGATATCAGAGAATGCATACTTCATCTTCTTCTTCTGCTCTTAAGAGTACAGTCCACAGGTGTAATGTCATACTATAATTACCTGACCATAGCAAAAAGTACACCGCCTTGAATGGAATGAATTTCCGATTCGGTCTCAAAGTCTCTTTGCAGTTCAGTCCTTTCACTGTGAAACAATGAACACATTGACAAACACAAAAAAACGTTTCAATAATATGATTGTTAAAAGAAACTAGAAAATATCTAGAGGGGTCTTTGCCTACAGAGGTCTATGGAGTATGGTATTGATGGAGGATGCGGATGGAACATTGAATTGGAGCAACTCCAAGAAGCTCCATCACTGCCTATAGGCTTTGGTGGGGTTCCCTCAAATATTACTAGTCCAAATCTGCAAATAGCCAGCCTATTTTGTTGGGTATATGTTCCACTGAGACAACATCTGGCACCTTCAAATCCCTCAAAAGTTAAAAGATGTAGATCTATGTTGATCATGTACGCCAGGCATCATTTTAAGATTGTTTAGAAAACTTCTCTAACAATATTACTTATTAGTAACAAAAAAGATTATTTTTGTTCAAACTTCAAACGAGCACTGAAGCAGTTCTTTCAACATTGATGGTCAATGAAGATTACAGTATTAACAACTACACATGCACTAGATCTAAAATCAGTGACACTTATAAAACGACCCCCCCCCCCCCTCCTTTTTCAAAATCCAAAACTTTTCATTAACATTGTCATTAGTTACATACAGTCATAATCAGTTAGTGGGTCTACATAAAATGCTAAGAAGTAAGAGCATTGAATCATTGAGATAAATATTCAACACATCAGCAATCTTAATATCTACTGTATTAAATTGTTCTCATAAAAATTTTGACGGTATGGGAAATAGTCATTTTATAGAAGATCATACATACAAGACGAAATTAAGGCTGGAATGATAGCTCCACCCCCTCGTCTGTAAATCAACATGGGCGCTGCCATCTTGTTCTTCATGGAGATATGATCATTCCATTAATTTTATAGGGGGTATTGTAATAGCTATATAAAATCCTTACACATTTGAAGAACAAAAATCTGTTTTATTTGAAATGAACCCTTACTAGTAATGAAATTGAATAAAATTAAATGTATCTCACTTTATTTGGTGAGTAAATTAATGAAAATTAACCTTGTTTGGGACTTTGGGACCTTCCTCCATCTCAATTAAAGACCATGCATGCATTCCATCCCCAAAATATTTTAGTTCAGTCTAGTCAAACTACATACAGCAGCGGAGCAGGGAAAAGCAAATCTTCTATTCGGACTTACTTTTATTGATAGATTTCAACAGGAAATATGGATAGGTGGACGTTATTCATTATACTATTTATAAGTATATCGTATAGTTCATCAGAAGAAGTTGATGATGAAAAACAAATGGAGACTTTTAAGATCGAAGGAAAGGTTTCTGTGCCGGGTGTCAAGCCCGCAGACTGGGTACTGCTAACGAAAGTGCTGGTGGACGGCGGCGAGTTCGTCGGCTTTGTCAGGTGAGTATCCGCTGGTAATGCAGCTGAGCTGAGCTTAGACCGAATTTTTCGTCTCTTTCGTTCGTTAGCCTCTTATTGGGGTAGGGTCGGCTCTCTCTTTAGAGACCGAAACAGACTATCCCGCGAAATGTGTAGGGTTATGTGGGCAAATCAGCACACCAAACTTGCAAAACTTATCCCCGAATTACTCCTTTCACAGGATGCAAATCCGATGCATTTTATATTGTAAATTAGGTTAAAACTTAACTACTCTATCCATGATAACGCCATTACGAACGTGTAGATGGCGCACAGTTTTTCCTTTATAATCATTTTGCCTTCGGCGTAGACTAGAACTTAGAAGGGACGAGATTGATTTAGATGACTCCGGCAGCGAGAGTTTAACACGGCTTGCAAGATTTTCATCATGGATATCGATTTTGACCCATAATTTCCTAAAAATGGACCATTAAACGGATTATTTCAGTCAAGTTGGTAAGTGGAACCGAAGTAGTTAAGTTTTAACCTAATTTACAATATAAAATGCATCGGATTTGCATCCTGTGAAAGGAGTAATTCAGGGATAAGTTTTGCAAGTTTGGTGTGCTGATTTGCCCACATAACCCTACACATTTCGCGGGATAGTCTGTTTCGGTCTCTAAAGAGAGAGCCGACCCTACCCCGCAATAAGAGGCTAACGAACGAAAGAGACGAAAAATTCGGTCTAAGCTGAGCTGAGCTGTAAATAGCGTGAACTTGTGAATGAATTTGTGAATCGGTGGTTGACTATGCTATGGGACTGACTGAATGGCCTGTAATTTATTTTACTATTTGTTGATTCTTGCTGAATTTGGGTAGACCTATTCTAAAGTTAAGCCCTGAATTTTATTGGGCATGCCTTTTATTGTCATTTTGGTTCGCTCAGTATCAGCGGCGGATCCATCCATGATTTTCCGAAAAGGGGAGGGGGGACGTGAAATGTACGAAATTGCGAGCCCATAGCCATAGTGCGAAGCCTTAATTATGGCGTTGGGCCCGGGCATTTCTCCTGCTAGAGGGAACGAAGCATTTTTCTGTAATCTATTCTAGAGCATATTATTAAAGTGACCCAAAATGTGCATGTGGACACATGATCATTTTGCAGATGTTCGTGCTAGTCTGCTTAAGATATTTAGATCCTTACTGTCTTTATTGAATATTGCGTGCTCAATGGCTCCAGAAAACGGAGATGAGCTAACTCGGACTTGCTGCAAATAGCAAAATAGTCTGTGACTTTATGATGATTTATTTTTAAGTAACAGTTTAAATTACCTTGCCTTGCACTCAAATCTCAATATTTCTTATCATTTTACTGTATATGCAATATTGTTTTCTTTCTTTTCCTATCAACAGATCGGATGGAAGTTTCGAGGTGCACGACGTACCTACTGGATCCTACATCGTAGAATTCGCTCATCCTAAGTACATGTTTGAAGCCACCAGAATAGACATCTCTGCCAGGGGCAAGATCAGGGCTAGGAGAGTGAACAATGTCGACAGCAAGTCGGTGGTACAGGTTTCCTACCCACTGAAAGTCAGGAGTAAGGGGCTGGCAGGTTATTTCCAGAAGAGAGAAGAGTTTAAAATAGTGGATGTCCTAAAAAACCCTATGGTGAGTTGATTGTACAACATATGCTGTGCCAACAATTTCTCTATAGTCAATGGTATACACCAGTTACATTCCCGGCTTCAACAATGAACTAAACACTGTACTCATCTCTAACCCTAAACCCAACATAATATCCCAACCTTGACCCTAATCCTACATTGTGGATGAAATGATGCCCGATGCACTTGTCTTCGGAGCATACACTGTATGTTGAACCACTATTCAGTCAAATAGGAGTATTTTTTTTTACCCAGTGATGCAAAACTTAAGCAAATGGGGTCACTTAATATTTTTTTTTATTGCTGCTTTTGACAATGTAGACAATTATGTTATTATTTCAAGTTGATGTAAGTTGTTTTTATTTTGAGACATAATCTGACATGTTTATTTTTGTAACCTTAACAGTGTGGTCACATATCATTTTAGATTTTGTTTTGAAAGTTGAATTTTTGGTTCAGTGTGCACTGTGGAGAAGGTTAAATTGTGCAAGTTTATAATTTCCTTTAAAACCACATACAGAGGGCTACAAATTTATCTGAAAGTTCATGGCTTGTATTTTTACATGTTTGTTTTGAATTTTCAGGTGCTTATGATGGTTTTGCCTGTAGTCTTTATTGTCATACTACCCAAGTTAATCAACACACAAGATCCAGAATTACAAAAGGTAAGTCAGAAAGAAAA
Organism: Strongylocentrotus droebachiensis; assembly: GCA_035222895.1. NCBI lineage: Eukaryota > Metazoa > Echinodermata > Echinoidea > Camarodonta > Strongylocentrotidae > Strongylocentrotus > Strongylocentrotus droebachiensis. Next base: position 31,570 of record JAVYIG010014790.1, on the reverse strand, counting down.
TACAGCTGAACCTCACTATAACAAGGTCCTAGGGCCCATGAAAATTAACCTGCTACATCAGGGTAAAACCAAAAGAATATAAAGAGCTGGTACCAGCAAAATCACCTCGTTAAAACAGATACCTGGTTATATCAGAGGCTCTGTACCGCTAACTGGAAAACCCTTCTTCCTTTTTTTTTTTTCCAGTTGTAGTGGTGACTTTCTTTCTTAGTGTATTGGTTAGAATCTGGTAATGAATGAAATAATTTTTGTCTTAAATCCCAGTATTAAAGATTTGGGGATTGCAAATGAACTCCATGCTATTGCCAATCTGTGAGAATATGCAAAAAAAGAAATGGAAGTCTCTCTTTGTGCACTTCATGCAGAAGCTCCAAAATAAGATCTTCCGAGATAAAAGATTGCTAACATGTATTTTTCTCAAATCTTCAGGAAATGTCGAACATGAACTTGATGAATCAGAAGCAAGATTTACCGGATTTATCTGAAATGGCCACAAGCTTCTTTGGTGGAGGATCATCGGCTCCGAAGAAATCCAAAGACAAGGCTATTAAAGCCAAACGGAAATAACATATTGTACTCTTGTTATCATGTAGTAGATGATTACCTTGTGGTATACTGTAAGTATAACATGGCCTCTTTAGATGCAGACAGCTAGGTTAAACACGCACAAAGGAGAGTATGGTGGTTGGCACAAGTGATTTTTTGACCTACGGTAGAAAGTTTGAAGCTTGTCTCCAAGAATCTGTATCTAGAGAGACCATGTAATACACCCAAAATAGCTGGCCATAGGTGAAATATAGCATTTGATGATCCCTAGGATATTTAACTTTCGCACTCAATGATATTTCTCTCAGCATTGCAGTTTCTATGAAATTAAAACGAATGGAATTCCTCTTGGAATTTTTTTACCTCTTGTCGGGTCACTAAATGCTATATTACACCCAGGCTAGTCATTATATTATACTGTAAAACCTTAAACTTTTGCAACATGAAACTTTTGTGCATCATAAATATTTAATGTTGTTTTCAGTTTGTAATTCATTTACTTTCGCAGCATGAACTTGTGAATCTTGACCACTGGCAAAATACATGAACGTTTCATGTGTGCAAGAGTTTCTGGTTTTACAGTTGTGTTTGACAGACATTCATTGTTTAAATTGTATAGGCAAACATGTTGTGTGTATATGTGCAGAGAGGAATGAATTTTATTCTTGTGATTGTGAAAAATTGGATACGTATTAAGCCCACTGCGCACTGTACATGTACATGTATGGTCCGACTACACACATTTTTCAGGAAGTGTCAAATGACATCTAGTAATGAAAAGATCAGAATTGTCAAATAGTCTATTTTATGACCTGTCTGGACATGAAATTAATGAAACATCTGGCTATGACAAAGACCTTGAACATAAAGAGCAATGAAATGTCTACGACTCAATGTCCCCAATTTGTCACTGATTTTATAGGCCTATTCTCTTACTAGCAGGCTTTGTAATATCCAGCATATTTTATTTTATTTTCACATAAATAGTTAAATATGCAGAACCTGTCAGGAATATCATTCTCTAAATATTAAATGCAATTATGCTCTTTTTATTTAAAAACAAAATGTTCAAGGTTGGATAAGAGTGTGTGGTGACTGGTGAGCTTTATAAGTATGTAACACTTATTTTGTGTGTAACTGTACAAATAACTGTAATTTTGATATTTTAATATGGATTTTCATACACAGAATCTCAATGTACGACTATCATACTACTGTGATTTTTTATTAGAGGTCCGTTTATTTTAAGCATTTTAAGGAATGTACATCACCTCCAATATTATTGCAAAAAAAAAAGGTACAAGACTCAGTTGTAAAAACTAGTAAATAATAAAATGCTGCCTTTAAAGGAAGATTATATATAACTGAGTTACAGAGAGAAAAGGAAAGAGCTGTAGTAAAAATTCCTTTATATAAATTGGATATTTATTAGAGATTCAATTTGGATTTGAAAGTTTTATACAAAGTGCAATCATTTTCCCGTTTTAGGATGTGTTTGACCTAGTTTGAATGATCTGTTAGGTATCAAATATGTAAGGAGTTTGGTCTAGGTGATCCAACATATGCCCTGGCAACATTTGCTCTGGACTATTCTTTGTAGGGTTGTGATTAGGTCTGTCATTATGTTTTGTGTTGGGGTTTAACTCTTATCGTGCCAAGAACACTGTTCTGTGCATGCGCTGGCGTGCCACGCACACATAATCGGGTTTCTGTTGACTTGCCATGCACACATAAACTCTCATCCGCTCGCGTGCCACGGACACATTTTCGTGCATAAGTACACAAGCTAATTGTTTATGCCTATTGTGCGGTGCGCATTGCGTGCACGCATGAATGCTTACTGTATTTGTGGAGGGGGTTTATTGTTGTTTTGATTTTGCGTGCTTCACATATACCGTTACATTGGATTTTCCTGAGAAAATTGCGATATTTTATCATCAAATTTGTCAGTTTTGATCATGGCCCCTCAGATTGTGTGCGGGAAATGAGACAACGGATTGGTTTGACAACTCACTGATAGTGCTTATTTTCTTTACCAAAATTACAGATTCATGAAATGATATTGGTATCAACAGAAAGAGGGTTAAATTTCCTACAAGTTTAACGTACAATCCTTTTTTATACAATATACAGATGAGATGTTATAGTGGATCAAACATAGTAACAATTTAAACTACACGCACTTGAACCAACCCTAAATTAACTAGGCACACAGGAGATTAGTAGCGGGCACAATAGGGATTAGCACTGTGGCACTGGGTGAATTGCATAGGGGCAGCTTAAGAGTTAACGGTTTGGTGTAACGTTTAGTCTAGGGTTGATTTTTTTATAGAATTTTTGTTTTTCTCAGTGTTCAATATAGACTAGTAGCAATTTTGCTGGAGAATGTGTTGCGGAACAGTTTGCTAGTATTACCGGCATGCAACTACCGGTAGATTAAAACTTATTATATTACATATGAAGAAACCCATAATTTCACCATTTATGAACACCAGTAAGGTTTAGTCCATTTTGTCATTACATTGCATTTAAGTATTTGATATTACATACCCTTTTACTTCTCTTGGACAAATTGGTAATCATTGTATATTGCCATTCCTATTTTCTCTTCTATTCAGTAAAGTGTATTACTCTGTAGGTAGCTGAAAAAATGTATTGGAATTCATAGATGTGCCAGAAATGCAAAATTGTCAAAATCTCATTTAGCATACAACACAACCTACACATTAGTTTTGGATCTAGACCTACATGTAGGCTAAGTGGTATAGATATGCCATTCGTATTGATGTGTAGACAGAAATTACAGATGTTATCTTTTTGCATTCTGGGCACACCTGGGTGTGTTCCTACATTTCTTTAATCTACCTTTAGTATCTCTTCATTACAGTCCATATGTTTACATTTATTACTTTTACACAATAAAATTTACTCAACGTTGAACAAGGTTTATTTTGTCAAAAACTGAGACATGTTACCTGTAGGATCTATGCTGGCTGCATGCCTACTACATTATTGCACAAAACAATCACAAATAAATAGGAATAAAATAAGGAAGAATGCTACTCTATCTTCTTCCTTTACCATATAAAAATAACAGGACTAGCTGTATACACTTGCAATTTTATCATATCCAATTTCTTTTCCTGCATTCATCAATTGGTACAAAAATACCTCTGCTAAACGCAAACCACATACCTAGTGTCCTTCAGCATCAATTTCTTTTTCTTGTGTGCGTATAATATTTAGCAGTACGATTGACTGTGTAGGGTGTAATTTGGAACATTGTTATTTAATTGGATCCACATACATTGTTATTTTTAGACAGGATTTATATCTACAAGTAGTTGTATTATTTGTCAGATACAAAAGTATGGTACATGTATTTAATGAATTTAGAATTGTGAACACTAAATATTCCTCTGTACAAAACAATGAAGTCTCCTTTTCTTTTTCTTCAAAGCCCTATCTTTTTTTACTAACAGACACTCACTACACTTCATTCCAAAAAATGTGAAGGTCTTTTGCGAAACAATAGTTTGCATAAAACTTTCACTGCTAAGTTAGGTGAGCCTCTATCAAAGCTTTTGAGGTTGGCAGGAGCAACTGACATTCAAATTTGTGAAATATTGTTTAAGTTGTGAATGTGTTTCATATTTATAAGGTGTCAATACCCGCAGACTTCAAAGATTTAACATGACACATAGGTTGGATCCCGTTTTTGTTCCATAAATTAGAATAGTAAAAATCTTATAATAATTAAAAAAGTAACAATCCTATAATAATGGAAATGATTACTATTGGAAATTAATATAGACCGCGGGCCATGCCTCAAAAATGTGCCTAGAAATCAACTTTCGTGACCCATCTCTTGTATCTACCTTATTTTTTTCTCACTTATAGAGAAAAAATCACTGAAAAAGAATATACAACTCGTCAGTGCTATAAGTTGCACATTAATTAGTTATGCTAATTAAACAAAGTGATGGCGCCCTCTACAGTTCAAAAATGGCAATTGCATGTTATTGTATGGGTTTATTGGTGTATTCATCTACGTACATGAAATAACGTCGACTGTATATATAAAATATATGTTTGCGGGCATAACGGGGGGGGGGGGGGGTAGGAGTGGGTGGATTACCTCATGTTTTTTTATGGGGGGCAATGGTGGCTTCACCTAATCGTGAGGAAGGGTGTGGGGATGGTGAATTTACCTCATGGAGAGGAAGGTTTTTTATTTGTTATTTTTCATTATTATTATTATTGTGGGGGGGGGGGGGGGTGGTGGAATAACCTCATGGGTGTTTTTTTCTTGGGGGGGTGGGTGATGTATCCCCCTTGTTTTGTGTTTTGGTTTTTTTACGATGGGGGGTTCCCCTTATTGAAACGAAGGGTAATTGTTGCTTGGTGATTAAAATTAATTATACTTAATTAACGGTTGTGTGTCATTAGTTTGTATTTTTGTGTGTCTAGATGTGAATTTATGTGCAATTACTAGTTATGTGTGTGACACACATGTACATGTGTGTGCAATTCATTCATGGATCGTTGATGTACACACAATTCTCAAAGAGTTAAAATAAAAAAAATAAAAACAAAATAGGATCCTCTAGTTGATGCTCCTCACCCATCTCGGCAGCAGCCAACATCCCGCAACATATGCACAACATCAACCCCGCTCCCCCTCCCCCTCCCACACACGCTCAATTTAGTTGTAGCAATACAGACACACAATCTCCCCCCTCCCCACTCGCCATTGTGACTTGCATGCACTAAATCATTCATGCGTTTCTGCAAACACATGCACAATCACATACTGAACACATAATCACACCCTGCCACACCCATTAGAAAAATAAAAGAAATCTGCAAAATCAGTTGTCTTTTTTTTCTCATTTATCTAAGATTTCACATGTGGTCTCATAGATCCACGGATGTTTTGGTACATGTAATATATAAGACAAAAAATCTGATAATGAGTTAATGATATAACTAGCAACATTGGTTATAATAATAATGCCAATAAAAAAGAAAAAATAAGAAGAAAAAATAAATAATATAATACATATACTTGTAAAAATAATAACAATCAAGTACTTATTAACAGGGAAGCAGAGAGGGAGAGAAACACAAAAATTTGTACTTCTAAGTTGTGAAAACCATACAGCAAATTAGCTGAAAATGATAATGGAATACATTTAGCAATCTTAATTCAATATTATGTGTAAAACTCTTCCTTACTAAGATCTGAAAAGTTTGAAAAGTTCATTGTACAATAAATGCTTTCACTCTCTGACAGGCTGCTCTCTGACTCCAAATATTATACATGCATTTTTGTTGGTATACACTGCAATGTGCACATATTCAGGATAGATATTATGTGTTAACGATTTGCCATACTTTTTGCTGTTGAAAAATCGACCTTTCATACCAGCATTCACGTTTTAAATAAAATTGTGAGAATCAATAAATCTGCATGCACCTCACAAGCATAATTAATCATCATGGGAAAACTTCATTACAAAAGAGACTGCTTTTAATTCAGAGAAATGTGATAAGTATGGATTGAAGTACCACAAATGTGTCTTTTGATATTTTCTCTTTCAATAACTTTCAGTTGATATCATATTACCCTTTCCATTTAATTCTTCAAAGTGAAAAAGTAGGCATTACTTTCCAGTTACATTCGTATATTCCCATTCTCATATATTAACAGCAGCATGTATTAGATTCATGCAGGCAGGTTAACACAGAATAGTACACTAATAAGTCTATACACTTAAAGAACTTACTTCAGCCTATTTCAACAAAAAAATGGAGCAATAACTAAAACCCTGAGAATTATAGACTTTGCTATCACCACATGTTCTCATGAAATATATTCATGTGTAGAGCTTGACCTCTAAAATACGATATAAGGGTGAAGCTTTGGTGACAATACATTCATTTCCACGGATAAACTGTACAGTCTTGGCATTTACCAATGTACATGTACCAGTACCTATACACACAACAATGTGTGCGTCTTTGAATTTCACGTACACAGAAACATGCAACATATCTTTCCAGAATTGAGAATTCTAATTGTCATTACAATCACCATTGGCCCTCTCTTTCTTACAAACGCACTAAAAAAATATCTACATTCGTAGATATATATATGTACTACTAATAACATCTTTGACTGATCCTCTCCTCTACTATCTTGCGACAGAAGCTGGAGTATGATCTCTCGTACATCTGTTGTGCAGTTTCTGTGTGAAGTTTTGAACCGAGTGCCACCTTTGTGTACCTGTAATAACAAGATTTGTGATATCTAACTTCAATCGCTACATGATCCTTACCCCTTAAATCCAACAACAGAGCTTCATCTTGCTTCATCAAAGCAGCTGTTAACAAATTCCCCCCATCTTTTCTTTCACACAAGACATATTTTTCTACTTTTCGTTTACCCGAAGATTGTTCACGAAAGTACTTCGTCCCTTTGCAAATGATACATTGGACTGGTAGCACATGCCGTCTGTCAGACCACTGGGGGGTAGAGGATTGCTGTCCGCAAGATACTCCAGATCGTAACATTCTCTTGGGTGCTGGCCCTGCTGGGATATCTCCGTCTTCATTGGGGGGTGCTTCTTGAAGATGTTCCTTGGTTGAGGTCTTCTCAGCATCTATATCGGTTATAAAAAAAGGCAGACAAAAAAGAGGATAGGAGAAAGGAAAGAGAAAAAGAGAAAACAAGAGGATATCAGAAACAAACAAAAACAATAAATTAGCAATCAAAATATGACTTTACAGAATGTTCAAAAGAATGAACACTTTACATCAATCAATTATGGGCAAAACATGTGAAAAAAAAAGTTATTCTGGAACATAAAGTTACACTGTAGGCCTACCAATATTTAAATCTGAATATTATGCAAAAGCAATCAATATTTTCAACTTGAAACATGAATTGCTTCATTCTACGGTGACATGAACAATAGGACACATTGGGATTTTTGCAAGAACAATAAAGTTTTTTTTTTTATTAATTCATACAAATATTGTCACAATGGAAAAGAAATTAAAACAAAACATGTTTAGATATACATGTATACATGTAAATTACCTTTCTTCTTCTGGAATCTTGCTATCGCTCGATTGATTGTTGTCACGTTGCAGAAGTGTCGATAACATTCGGCATGATACCCTGCAGTTGACTCAAGTTTCCTAGTTAAAGATAACACAAAAGAAGAAATAATTGGTTACTTTATTTATTCTGTGGAAGGCAGTAATAAATTACAAATAAAGACACCTTTCGGAAATAATATCGCTAGTGATGTTCGTTTGTTTCGCAATGTAGGGGTATGGGAGCCGTTTAAGGCTCTCTCGAATAATATCATTAAAAAAACATTTCGAGAGAGCCCTTAAGGCTAGCCTGGCCTGGGGCCCCTAGTAAATTTCAGTTTCAATGCAATGCAATTATGCAAACCTAGAGATATAGTACAATATCTTACTTAATTAAAATGAGTTAAGTAGTTTTAAAGATCTACAGATCTAGAGCATAGTTGTATCTTACCTGCCAGTTCTTTGTTTATGTACATGATCATCACCATCAGTGCAGTGTCAGTATCATCACCACGTACCACCGCCTCTGCATTTGAACGGTCCCACTCCTTCACTTTCTTGTTGTTGCTGCAGAAACTTGGCAGCAACTCTGCTTTCCGAACTTTCTTTTACATTGATCCATTTCGCTGCACATCTTGAAACTTCTTAAAACTTTTATCACCAAATGGGGTAACCTTTGTGTGAGTGTCGATAACATGCATTGCACAGAAGACAGATAAATCTGCCTCGGAATCTTCCGTAGTACTAGCTGGCATCTGACGACATAATTGCCGCCATGATGGCCAGTGTCGTCTGCTATCAGTACAGCGTAAAACGAAGCGCGTGATTGGTCATTAGCCCGTCAGTCCGCAGAACATGCAATGAGAAACGTATTTTGATTGGCCAACCATATCGGAAGAAAAATGCAAAATTGTTGTGTTTTTTTCATATTTTGAGAAAATGTGCAACTTTTATCCTTGACGAGTTTCAGATATGATTTCGATACTATTTTTACACATACTGACAAAAAAGAAGGTAGATACAGAGGGTGGGTCACGAAACGAAAGAAAAAAGCACCATGGCCCACGGTCTAATAACATACATTTGTAATATAATCGTGGATGCAACATACTTAATAATTAATTCACTGCATATATTTCAAGCATAATCATAAAGGAAATAAAATAATGGAATACAAATCAAATATCAACAAAATTCTAAATCCAATTCATGAATTGTTTAAGAATTAATTTTATAGTACACTGTGAAGGGTCATTATGACTTTAATGTTTAATTACATATTTCCTTCACTGCCTAGATATTCATTTTAGCTTTGCAATAGAATATTCTTCATTACGTTTGCATGGAGGTTGCATTAGAGTGAAAGTAACAAGTGCCTCAATGCTACATGAGAATTTGAATCGATTAATTATATATTTTTTTTAATTGGGATTTCCCATTAAGAAATTCCAAAGGTGCCTCTGAATGTAATTTGCATAGGGTCATAACTGAACAGCATGATACATCAGATATAAACAAGGATCTATGAGACACACACCAACAAATGTAGCTGAAATTAAAAATAACAATATATTGAGAAAAAAATATATCTAAAGATACACATCTAAAAGGCATTCATTTCAATACAAAAGGCTGGCAAGTAGAGCTGATAGAGAGAAGGCAATAATAGCATGTAAAAACATAAGTTGCATAAATATTTACCAGAAACAAGTTTTCATCAATAACTTTTCTTATATAAATACATCGACACTCTCATCCCATTGTAACCCAGCATAAAACAATCTGATTGCAATAAACCATCTATGTAGAATAAATGTACTTAAAATATACCTTCAAGAGAAATTCCAACCTGATCTGAAGTTGGTTTCAATAGAAACTGAAAAATTCGGGAAACAGATCAGTGAAAGTACGAGAAAAACTTCATAAAAAATTAGGAAGTTGAGAATTTTGAAGTTTTAATCAATCAAACAGAAAAAGGTCATTAATGAACTTTCCTGTATAAAGAAAATGGTTGGGACCTCGCAAAATATGTCACAACGTTGCCAATTTGCGTTTGATAGAATACAATTACATAAATTCATAACTTGAATACTCAATTTTTATCTGATTTTGCCTAATCTTTCACTAATCTTTTTCTCTAATTTGTCTGCTTTATAAAAACAAACTTAATGTTAGGGTGGACTTCCCCTTATGAATAAACCTACAATACCAATTAAATACTCCCCAACTCTAATAAATATATAATTTGCATTAAAATATAAGATAAAATCTTTCATAAATATACTAGCACTCTTCTCCAAGTTCAATCTTGCATAAAATAAGCAAAAATTCAGATTGCGATAAATCATATAATATATTTATAAATCATCTATACAAAATATATGTATATACTTAATATAAATACACACACATATCTTCAGAATAAACATAGTTTTCTAAACTCTAATAAAGGAGTATATACCAGTACACCCCAACACTAATAAATATATAATATGTTAAGAAAAATATTGATATCAACATTTTTGAACCTTTTCCAACAATTCCTTTGGAAACATGTACATTCACATGAATAAACTACTTTCAAAGTAGAATATATCACAGTTAAATGACTTCGCTAAAGAATATATCATATCTGTATAAAACTCATTTAGAACTGGTTATATTTATGAGCATTTTACAACTAATTTGAATTTAAAAGCATGCATATAATCATAAAATCGTTGTCATTTCAATCAATTTTACACCAAATAATAACTACATGTATAAATGCCACATGCAAGTACGAGATTTCCAAATATTGGAAGATAAAACAAATCTAATACAGACAAATTTTAATGGAGAAAATAACCAAGCTATTATTACAAAACTCAAACATCCTGCATGATAAACTGACCATTTCCATGAGATAAAGAGTCTCCAGCTCCATCTATCTTCAACTCTCCTCCGTTGTGTTCTAATCAAAGGTGTTTAGCTAATCCTCTGGACAGTGAATGCTGAAGTTGGGATCATGATTAGCACAGAATCTACGCAGCTGCTCTTGGAATTGCTGCATTCGAAGGTCGTTCTGAAAAGGTTGTAAGCACAAGCTACAATTAATTTAATCAATCGTTGAGCATATGTTTTGGAAGGTCACAAACTAATAGCAGTATCACATGCAAGAAAAGCTCATTCCAGAAAAAGTAAAATTTTCTTAAAATGAATGAAAGAAATATTTATAGCAGACACAGCAAATAAAACACATGACCAATGTACGTGATGGAATTCCCCAAACTTAAACTTTATGGAGGAACTTATCAATAGCAGCAAGTTCTTTTCATTTGCTTAAAAAGACATTTCCAAATAGGGAGTGGGACCATAATGATGCCCACTGGAAGAATTTTTTTTTTGTCCATGTTTCATAATAACCCCAAAACAACAATACACAAACAAACAAATCTTCACCTTTTTTTCCTTATTACCGGTAGTATTCAATCATAATCATTTTACAGAAATCTATTGCCTGCAGGTTTAGACCAGCCAAATGAAAAGGAAAATCAATACCAAATACACAAAATAACGAAAGATTTTTCTTTGATTGACCATGGTAATGATACACAAATTTCTGTTTTTTCAGAATCTTTCATCTTTTAAGTTCAAAGCACAGAAGGCAGCAAGACTGAATCTTACCTCTGGGCCTAGATAGGTAGTCATGTTGCTGTCTCTGAAATGTGGGATGGGATGCACATTGAGGGTTGAATAACCTAAAATGAACAATCATAGTTATAATTTAACAGCTTTTGTAGCTATTGGAAATTACAGTTGAAAGATTGATATCATATCATTGATATGAATGTGAATGTGAATTAAAATATGGGACTTACTGCTCTGTTAGTTAGAACTATCAACTCAATGTTTTCATCATTCAATGAGTTCATTACAAAGCTATGATTAGTTTCAAATTGAATTAATGAAGCAGAATCTACTTGTGACATTTATCATTCAGTATCCGTCAGAAACCACTTGATGTTAATATTTACGACAACTTTAACCTCATCCATTTTGCAATGGCTCAGTGGTACAGTAGGGCCGCGGTCTCATATATCTTGTAAAACCCATTTGATACACTAGTGCCCTTTTTGTGAAGGCATTAATACTTAAAACTAAGTCCCTGAGAGAGGGCTAAAAGCTGTCATTCCCGCTGGCTTACTTACAAGCATACATATATGGGCAGTCAAGTAATTCAAAAGGACCAACCAAACCAACCCATCAAATAAACATCTCATGATAACTTGAATTGCATGTTCAATGAAATTCATAAACTCCAAAAGGGACATATAAATGGATTTTCTGGACTTCCTGGAAACTTATATTACCATGATTATCATGCTCATTATATCATGCAAAATTAAAACATACCAAATCTGGCAGTGATGGACTCCTCATACAGCATGATGGCAAGTGTAGCATCATTCTCGTTTACATCTTTACGAAGGCACAGCTTGGCATGGGCAGCTGCCATACTAGTTCTGATATACATATGAAACATGGCAGAGAGGGAAAATGATATACATTTCATAAGTTCACAAATTTATCATGTTGAATATGATCCTGACAAAGGGTACTAGCTAAGGCCACTAGCATCTGTAAACATGAATGTCATCTGTTTAATTATTTATCTGTTTCTCTCTCCCTCGGCCTCTCTCATTCTCGACTACTGAATGAAAAAATGTTATGCCTTGTTATTGAACAGTTTACTGAACACTGCATATATATGTATTTCACTTCACTCTGTTTAAACACATAATCTGTCCCTTTTTCCAGAATTATCTTACATGAACTAATTCCAGTATCAATGGCTTATTTGGCATATGGTTGAGTTTTGATTTATGGGGTACGCCCCCCCCCCCCCCCCCCTCAAAAAAAAATAATAATAGAACTAGTGAGAACCGTATCATGGGTGCCTCAGATTGTAACAACAACAACAAATCGCTAAAATATTTCATGATTTTCTGGACACACCAACACCCCCCCCCCCCCCCCCACCTCCCCCAAGCAATGGTGTATGACATGTCAGACTGCATTTGGCATCCTATGTAACTTTTAATGGAAATTACTGGATACACTACTAAATACTGTATACAATGCCTGGGGTGTTGCATTTTGGGCATTCATTTAAAATGAACTAATATAATCAAGATGCAACAACATAAGAATGAACTTACAGGGTCTTGAGGGCAGCAGGGGGGAACGGTGTACCCCTAACACCAGATGATCGCACCCTTCTACTCCCCACAAAGTACCCCTGGATAAGCTGCTGGGCTACTTTGGTCAGTTCTGCAGGCTGCTGCCTGGCAAGCTCAATGAACTGTGAGGGAGGCAAAAGGCTTATTTTTTTAAACATGTGCTGTTATAAATGTCATACATTATTTCAACAAAATACAGACAATTTTATCAGTAACAATTAATGATGCAGACAATAAAGATATTGTGAGCAATCTTGATGACATTGCCCATTATTATGTTACAATACATATACATTATGTCTACTGAACATCAGTAACTATAATTCCACATGCACGTATAAAATCATAAATGTTAGCATTCAATATCCAGAGTATATTTCATTATTGATATTTTCTACCAACCAGTAATTTCTTGCTTTTTGGTTTATTACAAATTAACAGAATGGTACAAAGAAAGCTACATAATAATACAATCCTGAAACACATACCGGTATCCTCAACAGAAAACCTGACTGACTTTTGCATACCGGTATTTCAGAGAATTGAAGCACAGGTAAATTTGTGAGGACTAGTCACAGAAATAATTTCAAATTAAAAGCATTTATTTAAACTAAAATAATATAAGAACTACCATACCCCCCAAGAAAAAAAAAATTCAAATATTGACTGTGCAATACCAGGATTAAAATATTATCTCTACCGGGTACTTGAAAGTAGAACCTGGGTTGTACCTGTTTAAAGTCTTCATTTGCAATGACCTGATGAGGATGTTCCTGTTTGACATCCATAGCACCAATCAGAGCTTGATGGATAAGACTTGCCTCCTTGAACTCATCCCATGTTTGGTCGATGTTATCACACATCACGACCATGCTGAAGCCTCTGTGGGGATTTAAACATTAATAGGTAAATGGGTAAATGAAGTAACTTTCATGTATGGTCACTGTTGTCATACATAGGTTAAAACATTGCTGAAACAACTAAAGAGGAATGCAAAAGAACATACAGTAAGTATGGTTTGCCAAGCTAACATTTGGACCCCCCTCTACAAAAAAAGAAGAAGAAGAAAACTTATAACTGACCCTTCAGAGTACTTTTTTTTAAAGGTAAAAAGTTAATAAAATTTCGTGATTTTAAACAATGAGCAAGAATGGCTCAATTATGCACCAGAGCAGCAGAGTATACATATATAATTATTATATCATAGGGGGCCTTGAACTGTATTGGGACATTACGATTGTATCAGCTAAACTATTTATTTAGATACATACAGCTTCCATGATGTTGTGCCATCTAAGAAGATTAAGCAGCATAAACTTACTCTGGAATCTTTGCAGAAATGTCATCAATATCCTGAAATTGAAGAAAAAAAACAGAGACATGTTTTAAAAACAATGTTCAGAACATCAGACAAGTACAGGGATATGTAATTTGTTAACAAAATTATGCCCAATACTCTGTGCATAAACATCATCCTTTCTACAATGTAATAAGATGCAATTAAGCCATACCATAGTTATATCAATCAGTGGCAATGTATTACTGATCAATGTCAAACAAATATTTATTAAAAACCTCTAATCAAGTTACCACCCACAAGGAATTGCCCTCTTACCTGTGCCACAAACAGATCTGCTTTAGGTCTTCTCACATTGGGACTACTATAGGCCCACAAGGTTGATTCTAAAGGCATGGTGTATATCTGTAGAGGACCAGCATCTACAGTACGGGGAACAGTCAGGGTTATGCTCCTGCTGTCAGTTGCTGTAGTATAGGGTGGAGGGAGGAAAAGCACTTTGAGATTACTGAAAATGTCTGATGTCAAGCTAAGAATACAGTGTATATGAGTAAGGAAAAAATAATTGTATAAAAGGGAAAGGGGAAACCCCTCATGTCTGATTCAAGAGGCATTGTATCCACCTGCAGAGGACCAGCATCTACAGTACGGGGTACAGTCAGGGTTAATTATGCTCCTACTGTTGGTTGCTGTAGTACAGAGTGGATGGAGGAAAAGCACTTTGGGATTACTGAGAGTGTCCAGGTAAAGCTAAGAATACAGTGTATATTATAGTGAGGAGAAACTACTGTATTATTAAAGGGGACGGGAAAACCCCTAATATCTGATTCAAGAGGCATGGTATCCATCTGTAGAGGACATATGAAATATTTCACTTGACAATTGCTACCTTGCTGCCTTAACACTACATATGCATTATGATATTGAAACAAGTATTTGTAAGTTGAGGATTTGCTTAGAAGTTTACCTGCTCTGATTCTTTCCTTAGAATCTTTCTTCCATGTATCCAGACTACCAAGTAAACAGACTCCATGGTGTGCCAGTACAACAGATCCAGCTGTATATAAAAAAGTTGTTAATAGAAATCAATATAATCACATATCTTTGATCAGTTGATACTGTATCATAATTGTATTCTATTTTACATGTGAAATATCCATACAATCTTATTCTTTATGTATGATTTAACTTACATAAATAATATTCTGTTAAACTAAGGTATTCATCATGACAAGTAAAACACAATATATTTTTCAATAACTTCATTATATAGCTAAACAGTTACAAATGTTTTTCATTTTGAAATTGGAACAGGACACATGCCAAATTCTCTGCATAATTACATTATTGACCTTATTTGGACCTTTTAGGCATACAAAGGGCATTTCTACAATGTTTATACATCAGCAAATTAACAACCTGACCCTACAATGGTTGTACGAATCAGTGGGAACATAGCATTGCTCTATGAAGCCAATTAAATTTTTCCTACCTTCGATGACACATGCACCGGTCTGTGGGTCCTTTTGGATAAGACCAAATAAGGGCGTAGATGAGGCGTGTGATACCTGCTGCTTAGCAAAGGATGCTGCATACATCATTAGTCTGTGGAGTACATTGGTGTCCTTGCCAACAGCTAGTACATCTAGGATCTGGAAGGTATTGCAAAAAAAATTGAATAGAGTGCTGGGCATTTATTTATTCATTTATTTATTTGGTATTTTTGTTTTGTTTTTTTAGTCACAATTAAACAAGTGCTGACTCAATTTCTTGCCAACCCTGTTGAAACATTTCAATCTGAAGCAACAAGGTTGAGATAAGGGACTACATTTTGACTGATCCATATTGAAAGAAAATATTTTAGCAAGAAAAGAGCAGCAAAACACTTTTTATATAATTGCACAGTTCTAAACAGCATGATAAGGACTCCCGTAACATCATTAACATAGTTGAACAAATTCTTGACAGTTTCTCTCAAAATAATGGCTGTAACCTTCAAACTTTTTCAACAAGTTCACATTGACTATGCATCTAAATGGCAACGTATCTTGGCAATTAAAATATTAATTCTTAGAAAAAATAAAAAAGATTCTTCTATCTAACCTCACAGGTGAGGAGCTTAGTTCTTCACTAATGGCTTTAAAACAAAAATCAATAATTTACAATATATCTTACATTTTCAGATTGTGTTGACTGCATGAGGCTTAGCAGAAGGTGGAGTTTGAGTTTGTGGAAGGTTCCAGGTGGTGCTATGTCAAGGGCGAACAAGTAGGCAAGGCTTGAGCTGAAACTCCATGGAGATGATGCACGATCTGTGAAGCAAATAGATTCAAATAGTTTACAATATCTGTTAGAAAACCATGCATTAAAGATTCACGATTTATTTCTTTAGGAAACTTTAAAATAATGTGTTATAGTGAACATTGTTCAAGATAATTAGTGATCTAGTGTTATTAATGAACTTTCATGCGTAATATTTTTACTAGTATTTATTGTTTCCCTGCTAAATTGGGCATAAAATATATTCCATGGATTAAAATGAGGATGCCTATTTCTAATACAGTTTTAGTCATTTCTATTTCCAAACCATTGTTCAACATTCAAATTTTTAGCCAGCATATAAAAAAAACACGTTTTCAATGGTAAAAATATTCAAATGAAATCAAATTAAAAGTTAACTGATACAATCATGAACAAAATCATTGTTTGCATTGATATTCACTTCAAACTACCAATAAAACATATACAGATAATGAATATTCATGAGTTGAAAAATACACAGCTCAAACATCCATACCTGCATAGAGTTGGTGAATCCTCTGTGGAATATTCTTTGGTATCAGTGGTATTGATGGCTGGTCAATCTAAAAATAATGCCATGAAATTAATTAAAAAATATATTAAAACATGATCAAATAATAAACAGTCAGGCTTGAATAAATTTTGAGACTTTTCTTATACAGGTTGAACCTTCATCAATAAATAAAACGAATAAATAAATATTTTAAACAACTTTGGGGAGTGGAACAAAATATATTCTTAGAGTAATATTCATTAGTATAATCAAGGTGTAATAACTCCTTGTTTTAATGTATTTCATGATACTATGAAATCTGACATGATAGAATAAATGCTATATAATAAAGGATTGATGTAGACTTAACCACAAAGCTGAACATTAATCAGATCATCATTTCAAAGGGCAACAAATTTAGGAAATCAATAAATATTGATATACGTCATTCATAAAATACTAATAAAACAATGACACTGGCATTGGAATCTGATCATATTTTATTCATCATGCACAAATCATTGATAAATATATTTTTAATGAGTTTATACCGCAGTACAGCATATTTTGACTGTATATCTCTATGAAAAACAAAGTTACACTTACTGATAATATGTTGTTTGCCTGTCAAAGTAACAGAAAATGACAAAAAATGAAAATTAAATTCCAACAGAAGGAAGAAATTATACTTTCTTGCAATTTTGTATACAGATTCTCATTGAATGTTACATAAAAATGAAGAATCAACATAAACAAAATGAACAGTGGAAGTGTCATTCTTGCTTTGATTTTTTTCTCTTACTATTGAAAAGGCTGCTACATACAGTTATCAACTAAATTATCTATACCCCTTGTAAATTTGATGTTTTTGGGGTGTTAAAGAATAAAAGGTGGGCTGGCTGAGTTAGAGCCTTTGTTGGATACCTTTTTGATGTAAGCGTTAATATGTCACATTCTCAAAAAACATGAATAGGGACAAATCAATTTTTCACATACTTAAATAATTACAAAACTTGGTAAGGGTATGAATGATTGAATTTTTAGCATGTATAGGCCTAACCTTTTCATCTGTGACTTTTAGTTGTGCTTATTTTCAGCTTTACCACATTTGGATAATATAACCATCCAATTAAAAACAAAGCAATTTATCCTATAAAATACAGAGTGTTTTTTTAAGTTAACAAATTTACATTTCATTCATTTATCTTTGCTAAATTTCTGTTTTGTTTTTAGGTGGTGAAAGAGCATTGATCTGATTTTTACAAAATAATTACAAGAATGTATGAGTGATACCCACCTCCAATGCTAGCGACATTCTAGAACCACGGTTTTCTATAGTAGGGATTCCAATCACGTTGAAACACCCACCAAGGAAGACTGTTGGCATGAGGTCATCTGAAAGGTCAAAGAACAGAGAAAGATGATGAAGTATAAACAGAACAAATCGTGGCATGACGATCATACAAGAAGGAAAAGTTTCATTACCCTAAATCAAATTCCAAGAAATTTACAACAGTTATAATTGGATTATTACCTTGTTCCTAACTAGAGTCTATTCTACTTATTTTTCCAACTTAAAGATACTATGTCCCTTTTGTAGCCAACATCAAATTCTGTAGAACTTTGCAGGAATTATGAATATGTCATGTATGCCTATCTGTGAAATTTAAACGTTAGCAGTGTCCTAATATTCAAATTATGCAAGGAAACCCGTTTACTTGCTAGACTTCACTGTCAGACACTATTGAGTGACTGACTGGCTTTTTTTCATCTTTGGTAATAACATACATAAAATGAGCTGTAAAGTGTACATGAGCATTTGTCTACATCAATAACCCACTTCTTGTATTGGCCAAAATTAAACTGATTGAATCTTTGTGCAGCATCAAATGTACGACCATTCGGTACAATGGTCTGAAAATTCAGACTATTATACTGGCTCTATAGCTCCTAAGTCGATTCTACAACTAATAGTCGTTATTTTCCCACCTAAAGACATTTTCAAGCCCCCCCCCCTTTTTTTTTAGGGAAGTTCTAAATTAGTATTGTCTTTCAAATGTCGTTGGAATTTAACCTTTTCATTTTGTTTTGCCTGCAAATGTGACATAGTACCTTTAAATCCTATTTTTTCTCTCGTGAGTAAATCAAAATTCCACATACAACCTAAAGTCTTAAGGGGCAATGTGAAAGCTACATAATAACAGTGCCATAATCATGTTTTCCATGTGATTTTGAAATATCTAACTTTCAAATAAGTAGAGTTAAATTGTAAAAAAAATATTAATAGCAAAATACCACTGCTTACCTCTCACATACACTGTTATAGATTGGTGATATTGAGGACAAGAAGCTTCGTAAAATGCATCCTTGCATACCATCTTCAGGACAAGCCGTTCTACAGTGTAGGATAACACAGACATAAATATATGTACAAATTAGGGCGTAGCACTTTTACAGTTAGCAACTAAATTATTGTTAGCCCTTGTAAACTTTGTTTGCTTTTGTATTTTTTGTAACATAAGAATGAAACATAGATTGGTTGAATTTGGGCCTTTGTTATATACTTTTAGATGTAAGCTCATATTTTACATTATAAAAAAACAAAAATCACATACTAAAAAAAAAATTACAAAACTTTTTCACATACTTAAAGAAATTACAAAACTTGATAAGGGTATGAATAATTTAGTTGTTAACTGTAATTATGCCACTTTAAATAATGTTCAGAGGTACTTTTTACATTATATTTGTGCAAAAAAACAGTTATGGTTCAGTAAGTAATTAACATGGAAAAGATAACTGTGATTGTGGACTATAAATGCTACCTTCATGAATATTATGGCAGTTATCCAACCTTACGGTAATCAGAGCAATCATGCCTTAAATTGATTATTTCCTGTATGGACTATGTTCAAACCTTAACATGTATGTGAGGAACCTCAAATAAAAAGCTGCCCAGAAAGCTTGATATGTGCACCATACATAGATCACTGTAATTGTCCAATTCCTTGTCTCATGGAAAGACACATATATTTTGAAAAAACATGTTACTGTATTAAAGCTTGCGTAACAAATTTAAGTTATGTTATGTTCATGTATTGGTCAATCATCTCTTACAAAAATGGGGTCACAGTGTACTCAAATTGAATCAGCAAAAAAAATTCTCTGGCAACATTCCAGCCCCTGGTAAAACTATAAGAACAGATTGGCATTCAATGTAGTATAAACTATCAACCCATCCACTGCTCTAAATCCATTACTACATTAAATTCACCAGGTTTATTTAAACATTTGTATAGACAATTTTATAAGTTCAGAGCAAGTTATACCTCCAATGATTCTGCCATTAACATCTTCAACGAGCAAAGTGCCACAGTAGAAGCAATGGAAATCATTCCTGCAACAAAAAGTAAACATGTTTAAATCAGTTTTTGTTTGTTTTTAGTCAACTACAGGAATCAGAGTTTTCAGTGCATATTAATCCTCGTAAATGCCCCTAAATATCCAAATCATATAGCCCCACCTCATGATATTGTGTAAATTCTCTACCCCCTCTTGAACATCGTTAGCATATGCTTGGCATGTGTAATTACTCTACAAAGTCCATAACAAATCAGGATAATAAAACAAATTCTGGATTAGAAGGTCAAATGCTAATGTACTATTATCATAACATGACACTAGATTTTATTTTTTCAGCAGCTAGTTTGCTTGTTTGTTTGTTTTGTCATGACTGAGTGAGGTTTTAACCTCATACATGTATCCTTTGACAGTACCCCCACATCCTGTCACATGGAGCCACTGACATGCAACGGACTAATCAATGCCTCAGTCACACAGACAAACCAACTCCGCACCGACTTCAATCCGATCAACTCTTGGCCTTCCAGGGCAATATGATTCTTGTTCGGTCTTTTGTAAGTCTGGTGCCAGTCTTGTTGGTGTGACTGAGGTGCTGTGGTCAAGGTACAAGGTTCAAATCCCAACCCAGCACTAACGTCCTTTGGCAAGACGTTAATCTACATTTGCCACTCTCCACCCAGGTGCAAATGGGTACCCGATATGTTTGAGCACTAGTTATTTTGGCAGCTCAGCGAATAACCGGGGTAATAATGTTTAAGCGCTATGATTGTCACAACATCATGGATATAAGTGATATATAAGAAGCCATTATAAAACATCATAGATTTATTATTACCTGACAGTCTGTGCTTCCTTGGCCCCTGCAGTGTGTAGTCTAACATATGTATTTTCATCAGATCCAAAGCATTCGGGAATAGGACATCTATATTTGGCACATCGACTGTTAGAAAGAGATGGAATATCTCAATATGTACGTCTTCATTAAAGGAAGGTTCTGAAATATTCATTTTACAGTTCTTTTTACATCTGCACAAACAAAAATCAGAGATAGAAAATCTATATTTGGCATATCGAAAACAAAAATAACAAGCTATTTGTGTCTCAGTTGAAGGTCTTTAAAATATAAATTTTTACATCTTTCTTTTTTTCATGGGAAGAATTGAGAGATATATTTGTCCCAATGATTGTCAAAACAAAAACAGGATATCCAGCTATTCTTGTCTTTCTTCAAGGGAAATTTTTAACATTGAAAACTTTCCCTACATAGGATTAACAAGGCTTCATAAAGAATTATAGAAAGTTGTAAACACAGGTGATTTGAAAAATATATCACATAAAAAGTCTGCAATTTACATGGTGCATACAGCCTTCATGTAGAGGCTAATTAAGCGAATATGATTCTTATGTTTGGAGTTTTTCATATGTTCTATTTGACATCCCTCTACCCTTTTGAGCAAATCGTTTACTAAATGATGTAGGAGCTAGATACTTGAAAGAAAATCCTTTCTATGACTTACATAACTGAGATATGTATACACTGACAATTTAAGCAATGCATACTTAATTTGAAAACAATGGAAGAATAAATAATAGTTTATAACTTACGTATATTTAGAAGGAGAAGTCATACTACACACCACACCTACAAACTGGTAAAAGCGGGATGCAAACTTGGATGCAAAGAAATCTCTTGGTAGCAGTATATAGCTGTGTTTAAAGAAAATTAAACAATATCTTTTGCTGAGCATAAGGTCTCATATAACTATTTTTTCACTGATGAAGGTATGACCAACAGATTGTTATTAGAAATATAAAAGCTTCTCAAACATACATTAATTTCATTTTCATGGGCACTGCAGTAGCACAGGAAATGAACTGGCAGCTAAAGATAATTAATAAAGGAACAAATAAGAGTTCTAATCAAGGTCCTACAAAACTTACATTTTTAAAATAATAGAGTGAATTGAAAAACAAGATTTGGAGATGAGAAATACTATCAAATCCCAGAGTACCGGATAGATACTTTCCAATCACTTCTTGACAAATAACTGCAAGCAATTCAAGTAATTTTGAACAAGAAGCAAACAGTGAAATTTGCAATTTTGAGGAGGAAAAAATTAGAATGGATATAACTTACCTAGGTAGTGTAGGTAGGCCATTGAGCCTGAGATTACAGTGGATCTGAGTTGGTTTGATGCTCTTTGGAATGACTCCAAGGGTGTGTGATGCGGTGAAACATACCTAATGATACACCAAAAACATCAATATAAACATACAATCAAAACAAAGAATGACATGTATGCGTACGTGCACATTAGATAAACATGTACTTTCAAATCAAATGTAAATTTATTTAAGAAAAATTCAAATACATATAAGCATGAATTTCATTTTCTTTTTAGATAATTGTTTTTGGGAATAGGACATTTTCCCATTGAATATATTACTATAGTTATCCTTTAATATCAAAAAGTTCTGGTAGGAAATTCCCATATTTTAATTAGGATATATCTTTTATAAATCTGAAAGTATACAAGCATATTTTCTGTTTACTTACTTCACATCTAAACGAGATTGAAAATACAACTTCATATATTTTGTAGTGAAGGTTAGCAAACAATACAAATCTAAATATCATGTACCGTAACATAGAAAACGGGACCACCTTTTAAATGGTGTACTTACTTCTTGAAACAGTGTGTATGCATCTGATGGCTTGCATGTAACCATGTTTGCGAGTTCCGCTGATATATAAAATGAAAAACATGGCATCAATAAACAAAGGCTTAAATAGCTTGATTAAGAAAATTCAAAATTAATATTCATTAAAAAAAAATCTTTATCCGTCACCTTGCCTTAATTTCTCTCCTTTTCAACTGATTGACAACTACGATGCCCCAAAATCACACTTGTACCAATATGAGAGATAAATTCCTGATTAATCTCATTTTTATTAACAGCAAAATATTGATATATTTATGTACACTGTACTTGAAATGTAATTTCTGGCTCTTTTAATTCAAATTTTTGCTCATAATATTGTTGCAGGGGTTAGAGAGAAAAGCTAGAATATGTTACATAATCCACATAAACATGTCTTCTGATAGAGTCACATTCTAAATTAGCAATGTGGGAACAATACAATATTCATGAAGCCATAACAGTAGTATGTCTTTGAAGTATGCTTTTGGCAGAATTTTTCCGCATTATACGATATTTCATCAGAGAATCTTTAGAATTTTAGTGGTACCGCGGGTACTTCTTTTTACACACAAGGTACTATTCAAATTTCAACCACATCTAAGTCAATCTTAACTCACTGTCTACAGGAACCAGGTGTTCCCTGTGTTAAGAATACGGGAATGAGAGAATTCAGTAGTCAGCAGGTTAACTCACCATCAATTTGGCATAATTCTTGGATATCGATGAGGATAAGGAAGCTGTAAATTTGGACTTGTTTCTGTGAAAAAAATATTTAAAAAATAGAAAAAACTTGCATGGTATGACTTTTAACAAATCAATTAAACCTCTAAATCATGTACTTATATCATTTACAATTTAAAATAAACATCCCAAGATGTCTCATGATTAACCATCGAAAATGCACATTACATAAAATCCTCTTTATCCATTGGTTAACACACCAGTTGCCCACACCAATTAATTTTCTTCCTATTTAAACTAAGCATTATCAATCCATGATAATACCACTCAGAATACAACTTAAAGCACAGCATAAACATTCAGATTTTTTTTTCTTATAAAGGAGACATAGTCTTGTGAGACAGCCACTTCATTGTAACTTTCAAGTATATAAGCTGTGTTTACATGTAACGGTACATCAAATAATAAATACACAATAGAATAGATTTGTAAATTTAGAAGAAAAAAAATAGTTTCCTTACTTCATTGCTCTGCTGGATGTCAACACACTTGTTCTTTATTGAAGATAGCTGTCCAGTTTCATCAAGATAATGTAAAGCACTCTCCTTCAGGGTAAGCTTATCTTGCTGGATTCTTGCAGCAGCTAACATCAAGACAAAGTTTTTTCAGCTTTCACTGATCAACAACCTGCATTTCCAATTAGAGAATAGAAAGTAGAATTGATAAAATTATGTGCATCAGAGAACAAAAAAAACAAAAAAAAATTGTATTTCTAAATGATATTTGAGTCTCATATTCTGTAATGAAGATATTGAGTTACGATCATGAAAGAGGATGCAAGAAGGCATAAAGATATGAAATAGCATGACAAGAGTGTGATTGGAGAACAGAAGAGGAAGGTAAAAGAAATGTAATATGGGGTACAGATATGACAGACAAAGTGAACAAAGTAATCCATGAATAGTAGATTTCTGAAACAGTCTAAAAAAATATGAAATTTATAACACAATAAATTTAGATTTTCCAGAACATATTTTAACAGAACATTGAATCTTAGTAATATGATATCTCCTTTACTATAGAAATCAAATTGAATACGGTAAAGAGATATCAAATTAAAAATATTTGAAGATGTGTTTTAAAACAAAGAGTACTTCACCCGCTCTCTCCAAAAGAGTCGTCCACTGTCTCTCTGTCAAAATAGCCAAATGCTATGAAAGTTAACCTCCCAATGTCATAGATCTTTATGTAAATGATGAATTGTCATTACCACGTGCTAAAAATTTGCATTTACGTAGGTCTACACGTAAACATGTTATGTATGACTCATTTACATAAGTAGAGATATAGTCTGCAGGAACAGACTCCAGTTTTGCTATGACACAAAATCCATAGCAACATGAGTCCAGGCTATATTTAACTTATAGCGACTTTAACAAGTTCATACAGCCTAAATATGAGCTTATTAGGGTAATCTAGAGCACAGATAATTCAGACCATTACTGACTGAAGACAACTGCTCTGGTTGCAGTTTCTCCCAGCTTTTCATCAAAGTCACAGATATAGGGTTAGGAATGCAATAAGGTTTTAGGTTTGGTTTAGGTTTAGGTTTAGGTTTGGGTTTAAGTTTACGTTTAGGGTTAGGTGAAGTGTTAAGTCAACAACTTTAAATAGGAAGTTTGTAAGTATCAAAAGTTGACTGCGTTAGTCTATAGCACAGGTATACATGCAGAGTACCGCCAGGCGTGAATACGTTGTGGATAAACTCGTGCAAATTATCGGAGGCTGCCGACCGACTGGTAATTTAGCTAGACCCAATAAAGACTACTAGACGTGTATGCCTGATGCACTAATAATAGCATCCTGCCTCCGAACATAGACTCTACAGATATGCTCAAATCGACAGAGCGTCATACTCATAACTTTCAGGAAGACCTTCTGATATGGTCAAGGTCACTTAAAGGTGACATTGAGGTTACTTCCCAGAGTCTGAGTCATACTTTCTACTCTCATTTTAAATCATCATACAAACATGACTGATCATTCAATCATGTTTTTGTTTTTATTTTTTGTTTCAGAGATCCCCCTTATGAGTAATGACTTATCATTTTGTGTTCCCAATTAAGGATTTTCTCTTAATCCTTTCTTACTTGTAATTATTTCTTCAGCTTTCCTTCTTTTACTCTCTCTATTTCTCTTTCTCTCTCTCTCTCTCTGTGAAGCTATGCTGTTTAGAAGGATTTAAGCATGAAAAACACCCCATTCTTTCTTGTCTTGAGCTATATCCTTCATTTTGGGGAATATCATTTTTAATACCATCCGACATCATAATTCTTTTCCTTCCCCTTAGTCTATTTCCTTCCATCCTTCAGGAGTCCATCAAGCTGTAGAATATGCCCAACCCATTTCTCCTATCTCTCCTTTCATGTTGTAAGTTACTCTCTCCTGCTATTCCCCCACACTCTGTAAACCTCATCACTGTACTCTATCCACCCAACTTATCTTTGCCATCTTCCTCCACAGCCATATTTCAATACTCTTCAATGTTTTGATGTCTGCTGTTTTCAGAGTCCATGCCTCTGATCCATATAGCAGCACACTCCACATCCACACTATAGTTTTCATGATTCTTTTCTTTAGATACAGGTCGAGTTTTTTATTGGTGAGAATTTGATGAAAACGGGAGACTGAATTCCTTTGCGCTTGCTTTTCTGGTCCATACTTCCTTTTCACATGAACCATTGTCCTGTCTTACTCCTCCAATAATGCATGTGTCTGACATTTCACCATTCACTCTGACCATGGCACTCTGGCCCATGTATAAATTTAATTGCCATCAATCGTCTACTGGTATCTTTCCAATCTACTCCAGTTTTATGTAAGATCTCTGACAGTTTCCTCCAATCCACTCTGTCAAAGTTTTTTTTTGTAATCAATGAAGCATATATACGTTGTTTCCTGACTGAATACTCTTCTTACTGATCAACCGCAGCATGGCAACTGCCTTTCTTCTAAACTGGTTGCTCTTCCGACTTCCTCTCTAACCTTAGGCTCAGTATCTTCAAGACTTTCTTAGATGCATCAATTGGGAGATAAGACTTGGTGTTCTAAAACCTGCTGCATCCCCTACCCCCTGCATTATTTGCCTACACAATAATTAAATGCAGAAAAGCCTTGATATAGATCTACACCTATTTTTTCAACTTGATTACAAAATCTTAAACCGAAAAAAATGGGTCTTTTTCATTCAGAAATATGTTTCACTCAGACTACGTCTGGCTTTACTGAACCCCTCTGCGTCAAGACACGATATGTTTTTTTTTAATCCTTGAAGCAGACAAATTTTTCTGTCTGACAAAGTCTTACATTTGATAGTTCATCTGCTGATAAATATGATATTTTTTTAGCTCACTTAATCGTTATATAATTATATGCATTTCAAGAGAACTTATTAAAGCACAAAGAACTTTGCGCATTGAACGCTGTACAGTGAGTTTACGTGTTCTCATTGGCAGATCCGCTCGAGTGGCTTCAAATTTAAGTGAGAGAGGGCCTACTTAACTTAAGCGCAACTTAAGTTCAATGGCAATGTCAATACGTATTATTACATCACACCACAGAGATTTTGACATGTCATGCTTTAAACAGGTGACGCACTTCACAACTGACGCACACATGAAATTGCACACACATAAAATAGAAAAATCAACAAACATTTCTGAATAATTTTACAGTACCTTAAATAGGACGAAAATGAGAATTGTTCAAACTTAACAAATAGTTACGTAAGACTTAAAATTAACTGAAATACTTAACCTTTTTAAGGATGCTGAAAAAGTTGTAACAAATAGAGGGTTTGACTGGAATATCATAATTTTGGTATCGAAAAAAACGGAAAATCGCAAGCTTGCTCCTCGCTCAAATATCTTATAGCATTGAGTGAATGTCAGAAAGCGATAGCCAAAAAGAAGGGTCCTTGTTGGCGCCAATTTAGTAAAATGAGACTGCAATTTGCCGAGATCGGATGAACGATTTGCGCATGTGCTACATCAATGTAAGCTAAAGTTCTATGTGTAGAGGCTAAAGTTAATCGCAGATTTTCAGACACATTCTTGTGGTGATGAAATCTAAATTAAATTTAGCTTTCATTTTAAGTAGGCCTACAGTGGTGTAAGTTTTACTTCTAGATCTATGCAATCCTCTTGTAATTATTAAAAAAATAAAACATTGGTAATGACAAACAAAAAATGCTATAAAAGATCAAAATATTAATCAGTCTTAAAGATAAAAATTTAGGCCTTAGCCTAGTAATACTAATAGTCTAGTAGTACTAGTACTATTACTAACTGTTAGAACTAGTAAAAAAAAGTTAGAAGTATAGATCTAGATCTAGTAAGGGATCGGGACACACAAAAAACTAAAACAAAAAAACATGTACTTTTTTTAGTTTTTTAGTTTTTATATCAGCTGTGCTGCGCTGCAAGATTGGCAGGCAAATACAATTTCTACAAACACTGTTGATGTATTTGATATTAACTGAATTTCTCTAACAACGTTTGCAAAGAATATTGAATTCTATACTCTACTTGAATCTAGCAGACGACAATTCGGCTACTCACTTCCGCGCATACGATCGCGATCGCAAGTACCCGGCGGCGTTATTTTTTTATGCGGCACAGATTGGGGCATGGCGCGTGTTAAACCTATGGGAAGTACGTTCTTTCCCTTCTGAATAGTGTCTGCACGTACGTGAGACTAGTCATGTTCGCTAGCGTATTTATAGCGCTGCGAAGAAGTTTGTACACAATCCATCGCGAACTATGTGTTTAGATAACATTCCTCTTCGTTTAAGTTAGTTAAGTTTTATTGACTAATTATTGTGATGTTCTCCTTATTGACGTGCTGCCTCCTCTTCAGATTTCCTATTTGATTTTAATTGTTGATGTAATGATTTTCCATGCGGTAGTGGATTACATGTAACACTATTAAAAACAGACCTCTACTAACTTATACTGTCTAGTACGCACACGACCAACATTAGTCTGTAAATCAAGACCCCTTTTAAAAAAAAGCCCCAATCTGTGCCGCATAAAAAAATAACGCTACCCGGCGAGCAGTTTCACAGCTGAACTTCAAAGTCACAACAAACAAAGGGAATTAGTAATCATACTAATGGTTCTAATATGTTTTGGGAAATATTACCTCCGTGTAAACGTTGTATGTCAGCTGGCAGATTTATCTGATATGTAGATCTCGGTAACATCAAGCTATTACAAGTTGAATGAAGTAGTTTGAACTAGAACTTGGCCACAGTCTGTCTGAGCTGTCAACACAAAAAACGAACCTATTATACGACAGTTCCTATCAGCTATTTGCTGATAGCCAATTTGACAAGCGTGTTGATCGCAACGATCACGGACAAAGTTGTATTTGTTGTGTTTGTATCTATATAAACGTAAGGGTGGAAAAAAAAACCTTCAAAAATTTGCTGTGGACTTAAAACATTCCATCAACAAATAATTAAATCAGAATTAGTGTGATCGCTGGGATTCATTATGATTATACCTAAAAGATAAAATTGTATTAACTTACAATTTGCACATATACAATGATGTATATGTATTTATGCGGGTATTTATCCCGCCCCCCCCCCCCCCCACTCAGTGTTATTTAGGGTACGCATATGCTCGTTCCCTCTTTTTGAAAGCACCCCCTATCTGAGGACAGCCAACATTTCCGAACCCCCCTTTCGCGGGCTTTTTGCGGGCTTTTCCTGCCTTGGAGACCCCCCTAAATCAGGGAATATGCTAAATTCTGAATAATTTCTCAGGAGTCCAAAGAGATTAGAGAAAAAAAAAAAAAAAACACCCCCTTTTTAAATAAATCTCCGGGTGAAAAGTCAAATACACCCCTTTTTTTACAATTCTTGGGCCGGACTTTGTCGCACGAAAAGTACCCCTTTACCGGACATTTTGGCAACACGCATGCGGTCATTTTGATACCTGAGTGGGGGGGCTGGGGTATTTTTGAGCCAAAAATGTTACTGGGGCTAAGCCAGGAAGTAAGTGAACATAACGCAAGTGACTTGGGATGTTAATCCATTAAATCCTGGGGGGGGGGTGTCCACCCTGCCCCTCCGGCCCATGAGAGAAAATGCATTTTACTGTTTTGCATTATGATAGTATAGGGCCCTTCATTTTTGTTGGGTATCTATATGGGCCATTGATTACAATATATATATATATTATTAAATAAATGAACCTATAGGCCTACAAAAACCCAAACAAAACACGATAGACCGTGCCCTACCAAAATCGTATCTTATGAATGGCTTGACATGTATGCAGGGTGTCCCTGAAAAAGGGAAACCCACCGTTACGGGTAAATAACTTGATACTTTCAAAGTATTCCTTGATAGGAAAGCTCAATATCTTTTCTTTCATGCGACACCAAAATTATGATCAATAATTAAGCCCCCTATGATTAATTACAGAAAGCCAGAAATGATATGTGTTACTTTCAGAAACCCAATAGTTCAAAGTAAGTGGATCGGTTGTTCCGTTTATGTCATTATGGTTTTGAAATGATATAGAATGTTAGAAATTAAAAATTGTGGAAGATATACATGTCATTGAAAAGTTCATAATTATGTACAAATCATCGAAATTGAAATTGGACATTTTTAGTAATTTATCAACAAACTTGGGCTGCCCATTTCCAGGGACACTATCTCTGTATAATTAAACCAATGGAATTATTGCATAAAGTGACAGTGCTAAAAATGACAAAAAAGCATTGGAATGATGCCTTTTCTTTCATTAATATTTTCTTTCTTTCATTCATTTAATCTTCCCTTTTTTTTCCCCTCTTTTTTTCCCCTTCTATTGTGGACCCGGCGTGGAACTTTTTTGGGACAGCATCCTCCCACTCCACCCGTATACGCTAGTTCACATTATATGCATTTATGTTAATATAAAAACAAATCAGACAAATTTTGAAAAATAAAAGAAGATAATAAAGTTCCTGTTCTTTATCAGAGCTTTTAGTAGAAAATGTTTTATCGAACTGAACTGACTGATATATATATTATTTTACCAAATGAAATATGACCACTGCAACAACGTGTATTAGCTGAAAGTTTCATGGTAACCATGTTTTTTGGTCCAAATTACCATCCACCATGGTAACCATGGTTATCATGGTACCAAAATAATGAAATACATTGGGTCATTAAACAATGTATTTCATTGTTTTGGTATTGGTACCATGATAACCATAGTTACCATAGTGAATGGTAATTTGGACAAAAAACATGGTTACCATGGTACTTTTTTGTAAGGGGGGAGAAGGTAATAATAAAACCTATTTTAGCCGTTAGTGGAGTACATTTCGAATGATAGTATTGAAAGCACAGTTCCAGCCAGTTGCATCTAGGGTATGATTCCCTATAATGCATGGCACAATTCATTGGATAAGGAATAACGAAGAGGAAGAGAGAGAGAGAGAGAGAGAGATAGAGAGAGAGAGAGAGCGAGGAAGAGAGAGAGAGAGAGAGAGAGAGAGAGAGAGAGAGAATAAGTTTCCTCAGACATTAAGAATTTCTTGAAATAATGTTATTATGTGCAAATGGGAATTTGTATAATTACCAATAAAAATGATAAAAATGTAATACCTTTGTGTATCTTCCTGTTGGAAACGAACTAATGAGTTGAGAGAGAGAGAGAGAGAGAGAGAGAGAGAGAGAGAGAGGGGGAGAGAGAGAGAGAGAGAGGGAGAGAGAGAGAGAGAGAGAGAGAGACAGACAGACAGAGAGAGAGACAGAGAGAGAACTTCAATATCTGCAAAAATGAGAAAAGTGGA